>PYAF01000667.1:35652-52659 GCA_007407185.1 Glycine tomentella | reverse complement strand
TCCTGGATTTTGTGAGTTATGTTGATCTGGGGCTAGAATTAGCCCAGAGTTCTGTTGGGAAACTTGTCTATTACTGTCCAATGATGAAGGAATAGCTTTCAGTTTTTGAATTGGGAGACTTTGAATATTGGCTCTGTGAATGCATGAGTGACCGGTGTAGAGTCACTTGTTTATGGTTTCCTGACATGCATGAGCCATGCCTGAGTCTATGTGAGCCTGAGAGGCTAATTGAACGGTGCCTGGATTGAGGGCAAGACCGTTCTAGTGTTATTTTGAATTATGAATTATTATGAGCCATGGCTTAGAAATGTGCTGTGCATTGAGTCTGTGGTGACTCAATGGCTCTGATGGCAGGTTATTGAATGCTATATAATCTGAGAAAAAGCCTTGTGTGGGCAGAATTTGATTAAACCCTAGGATAGGGGATTTTTGATACAATATGTTCTGTGACAGCATGTCTGTTGAATTGGTTCTGATATAACCATATGCCTTGAATAGGGCTTGACACTGTGGGTGTTGGTGGCGGGAGCCACATAGCAGGGACTGGATTACAGAGTGATACCGTGCCAGGTAAGTTCAGTGTCCCTGGGAAGAAATTCCCATCTTGTGTGCCACACCACACTCCGGGGGGGAGTGTTGGTCATTGTCTGATGCATACATTAGTAATTGCATCCTCATAATGATATATGTGTGCATCTGTGATTGTTATATGATATGATTGTGCTAGATCTATTGGCCATTAGATGAGGCGTTGAGGTAGCTCCGCCATGCTTGCTGATTGAGGGCGTTGAGGTAGCTCCGCCATATGTATTGCTTGAGGCGTTGAGGTAGCTCCACCATGTTTATTGAATTAGGGCGTTGAGGTAGCTCCGCCAAGTTTGGATGTTTCATGTATTGTTATGAGGGCCAGTGGGCCATTTGTTTGTGATTGTTTGATGTATGTGTTGTGGAAAGTGGGCCAGGGTGGAGGAGATTCCTCCTTGGACCCTGGACTTGCTGAGATGTATATCTCACCCCGTGTGGGGATTTATGATTTCAGGTGACTCTTCAGGCCGAAGAGAGCAGTCTCAGGGCAGGAGGCCCGAGTAGAGACTTCTCTGCTTGACTGAAAGCAGAAGGAGGAGCTGGAAGGCTCAGCTGTATTTTGATTTTGTTTTGTACCCTGAGGAAGGGTTGTATAGTTTTGTAAACCCTCTGTGAGGGCAACTATTCTTTTGTAGCACCACAGTGTGGTGAAAACACTGATGTACATGTATATACAGGACTCTTGATGATATGATTTATATTTTTTTCCCTCCTGAGTATTCTGTAGATGGTTATTTATGTATATGGCTCTGTATGAGAAACTGGATCAGTAGTGATATGTATATATGTTGAATGATGATAATTCCATACATAATGAATCAAGAAAAACGATTCTATGCTTCCGCTGAGTAATACTTTATGTTTATAAAGCGCTAAACTGATATTATTAATGATAACGCACCGGAGGCCTACGGGGTGTTACAGACACCACTTGTAATTAGGATCCTTTGATTGAAAATTTCCAAATGCCCGTTGATATTTGAGAGCACTACAAAGCATCATATAAGTGGAATTCCATCTATTGGAAACATCTAGACACAATCGCCTCCCATCAGACTCATGGCCAAGCTATTGAATACATTCTTTAAACTTTATCATCCTAGCCTCCGATCCCTTCACATATTTCACACTCTCTCTAATTTTATGCAAGGCATCACTAGCCACTTTTAATCCTTCTTGAACAATAAGATTCAAAATATGTGCAGAACAAAGAATATGAAACAACTCTCCATCACATAATAACCAACCACTTGTTCCAAGATCATTTTTTAAAATGTTTTGCATGTTATCATTGGCGGATGCATTATCTAAAGTGAGAAAATTTTTTTTGCTCTATTTTCCAATCTTTCAAAAATTGAAATACCCTTGAAGTCAAGTCAAATCCAGTGTGAGGAGGAGGCATATGACAAAAATTAAGAATTTTACTATTTAATTTCCAATCAACATCAACAAAATGAGCAGTTAAACATATGTAACCCTCAGAGGTACAAGAGGTCCATAAGTCAGAAGTTAAACATATTCTATTTGGAATATTAGTCATATGTTTTTTAGCTTCTCCTTCTCTCTCTTGTAAATGTTTAGGACATCAGATTTTACAGTATTCCAAGAAATAGGGAGTGCATCAGGATTCAAATACTTAATCCAACTTCTAATCTTTTTATACTCAACAAACTTAAATGGCAAATCATGCTCAATGATTGTAGCAGCACACATCTGACGTGACACCATTTGATCTAACTTTGGAGACTTCAATTTTCCTTGTAAGTCTACATCATTTGACCAACATCTTCAAATTTAATTCCCTTACACTTTGAGATATGACGCTTTAAGTGAGATGTTCCATATACTTTACCCCCCCATTTTATACTTTTTTTTACAAGCCTTACACTCTGCTCTTTCTATCCCATCATCACCTACTCCTATCTTAGTGAAAAAGTTCCAACATTCTGAAGTTGTTGTTTTTTGTTTCTTCTTGGTTGGTTCATCAGATTGAGATAATTCAATAGGAACTTCAAAATTTTCAACATCTTGTTCATTCACAGTCTCAGAATCCATATTAAAATTTGGGGCAACTATTTAAAAGCACTACATAAAATCAATTTACATAGAGTAAATGTTACAATTCCAATTCCAATTTACAGAGTCTCAGAATCCATGTTTCAATTTTGCTGAAACATCAAGAAAACTTGAATTAACAAAGACACAAGAGGGTACAAGTGTCTCAATTCATGTTTCAATTTACACAGTAATTCACCTTTTCACAAGAGACAGGACAAAACAATCACAAAAAGAATAAACTTTTTCTATTCTAATAAATAATTTTACTATAATAATAAAAAAAACACACACACAGTGAACAATAACAATTTTCCATCCTATAACACACACACACGTGTGACAGCACAACTTCATCCTCCTTTTTAGTGAATCTCCACTCCCTACAACAGAACTATACAGCCACATTGCTCTCACTACACTTATGATCAAGAAGGGGGGAAAATAACAACTGAAAGTTTTTTCTTTTGGTCCATAAAAATTAAAAGAAGTTATCTTTCATTATTTTATTTATTCATCCTAATAAGAGTTACAAGCAACACTTTATATATATTACTAATGTCATGTTTCAGCATTTGGACTAATTTTTTCTAGACTACTTTCATTATTATGCTTATGCTCATTTGTTCTTCTACTTGGGATATCAGAGTTTCTCATTAATTCTTTTGGCTATGGGTTATTATTCTTGTCACATTCATTATAATAAGATTGTCATGATGTAATGCTAGTGGTCGGTGATGATGGGTAGAGGTATATGTATCAATTTGTATGGATATCTTTTGAACAAAAAAAATAAAAATTGAATATTAAATTTTGATTTTCTCAATTTTGAAAGCTTTTGGCCATGCCCTTTAAGGTTTCAAAGATTTGCTGTTTAGTTCCTGTTTTAGTTGACAATTAAAACAACGAGTTGGAATTACAGTGTTGATGGTTGTTAAAAACTTCTCAATCAACGTAAGCTTGATACTACAACGTGTTTATTTAATTTTGTTCTTGCTACTAGTTAACTTGTTTTTTATTTATTAATTTGATCTTAGTATTCTATTTTTCTCCGTGTATAATGACGTACTAATATACATTTTGTTCTACTGTGTCCATAATGTTAAACTTGATTGAGTGTCATACATTTAGATAAATATTCTGAGCTAGATATATGCTGATAAGCTTTAACTTCAGGGAAATACAAAAATAATAAAACTTACATCGACAACTGAAGTTATTGCCTTGATCACATACGACACATATGTTTTAACCTCTGCTATGCTCCTTTGTTGAAATAAAGGATGATTGAGTAAATTATACGTACAACGATAGTGCCATGGTGGTGCGAGTGAAGCAAATCCAGGTCTGGTATGGATACCAGCGCCGGTGCTGCAAGGAAGAACGGAAGACGGAAGGAATGAACAAGGAAATAGCCGGTGAGATGAGAGAAGTAGAAAAGAAGGAAATAGCCAAATAGAAAAGAAGGAACAACTACCCACTGGAAGTGGAAGGCGGAAGTTGCAGTGCCGTGACTTGTGAGTGCGTGTTGGTCACTGGATCTAGAAGTGATTTCTCTCTTCTACTGTGCTGTGCTGCGTGTTGTTGTTGTGCTACTCGTGAGTGTGTGTAGGGTTATTATCTAAACCGTAAAGCACTAAAACCAAAAGAGTAAAGCTGTAAAGGGAAAGGGATGGCAAATTAAAAATACTTTTAATCCATTACTCTCTCTCAGGTTAGGCTTATCGGGTTGGCCCACCGTTGGCCCGTCGTTGGCCCATTTTTTGGTGGGTTAGGTTGGCCCAGCCTGCTTCATAAAATGGGTTGATAGTTCTAACCCGACCCACCTTTTTTGATGGGTTAAGTGGGCTGGCCCGTCGGACCAGGCCCATTTTGCCATCCCTATGCACCATGAAGAATAGAAGGTTCCTAGTTGAGTCTTGACTTTGTACAATGACCACTTCAATGAACAAGTTTTAATAGATAAGATGAGATTCAGATTGTTCGGTCTACTAATATTAGAAATGATGTTGTTCCTCATCAACCAAATCTCCCAACACATTGCATGCCAAAAAATGTATCTAAGTGTGCAAGTCTTTCTAGTGTTGAAGCAAATCCCCATTTGAGTATATAACTGAGAATGATTGTATTGTATTAATAATGAAAAGTTGAATAAACCATAAGGAGTGCCATAAAAAAATTGTAGATACAAAAAGATAGAGTTTCCATGGACCAAATTGTCTACCTGTCCAAAATACATAGTAAATGATTGTATTTATATTTTAATAATGAAAAGTTGTTAGGGAGAAGGAAGAGAAAAGAGAAGCAACCTATCCATGACAGTGGTAAATGAACAAGCAGTTATTGAAGATTATTAAGGTATTGAAGGTTAAGAAGTGTTGCACATGAATGTTTATATTGCCTTCAAGAAAGAGAGAATGAATTATAAGTAATGAGAAAGAGGAAGGAAAGAATATAGGAAAGTCACATGTCAAAATCCATACTAAAAGAAAACCCATAGAAATATTTACCAATTTAAATAAATTACAATAATAGTATATTGTAAATATATAACTCCGCCTATGTGTGCTTGCATGCTTGACTTGTCCCAAGCCAAGATAAAGGAGGAGGGTTGGTGTCAGGTGTTGCGAATCGATCGTTAAAAAACAATTATTTTTACTAGATGAACCTTTATAATATTTCGTTGGGATGTACCCTTCATAGCGACGCATTACATCGGGCCACAAGTGTATTGAAAAATGAGGTACGACACTTGCCAAAAGGCAAGGCGCTACATCAATCCCGAGATGTAGTGATAAGTGAGCTATAGTCCTTGCCGCAAGGCAAGGTGCCGGGTCTTCACCCAGATTTAGTGACAAGTAGGCCAGGGTCCTAACACGCAGATGGGCGAGCGTGGTGGGCAAACACTGCCTAGGGGTTAAAGATGCAATTGGGAAGCTGAAACATAAGAACATTAACAGATAAACTGAGGGAGTTAGCAAATATTTTTGCCAAAAGGAAAGTGAATATTGTTTTCTTGCAAGAAACAAAGTGAGTTGGAGAAAAGGCCAAGGAAGTAGATAGCACCGGTTTCAAGTTGTGATATATAGGTATAACCAAGAGTCAAAATGAGGTTGGAATTATGATCGATAGAAGTTTCATAGATAAAGTCGATGACGTCAAAAGGAAAGGCAACATGATTATGATGATTAGGCTTGTAATGGGTGATTTAATTTTAAATATCCTTAGTGTGTATGTACCCCAAGTTGGATTGCAATCAAATGAAAAGAACCAATTTTGGAAAGACTTAGAGGAGGTTTTGAGAGGGATACCACAAGAGAAGAAGATTTTTCTATGAGGAGATCTAAATGGTCATGTTGGTAAAAACAATGAAGTTTTTGATAGAATTCATGGAGGTTTTGGCTATAGGATGAGAAATGAGACTAGAGAAGATGTCTTGAATATTACACTAGCCTATAATTTGATGTTAACAAACATATTTTACCGAAAAAGGGAGTCTCATCTTATCACTTATCATAGTGGCCAAAATCGTAGTCAAATTGATTTCTTTATAGCTAAAAGAAAAGATAGAAATTCTTGTATCGACTGCAAAGTCTACCTTTTCGCTATGCAACATAAGCTGGTAGTTCTAGAGGTTCAGTTCAACAACTACTTAATATGAGGAAGAGGACTCAAAATCCAAGGATAAGATGGTGGAAGCTAAAAGAGGAAAAACAAATAGAGTTCAAGAAAAGCATGTTGCGTGAAGGACCGTGGGAGTCTATTGGAGAGGCAAATGGAATATGGAATAAGATAATTATATGTGTGTCCAAAATGTGGGAAGGAAGGTGCTGGGAGAAAGCAAAGGAAATAAAGTTCTTACAAAGGAAACATGGTGGTGGAATGGAGAGGTGCAAGAGACAATTGTTAGATACAGGGGGAGCTTGAAGAGAATCAAGATGCTGAGGCGCTTAGTCTTGGATAAGTTTTAACTTTTACATGCCATTCAATTGAAGGCATATGTAATCTTTAGATGTCTAAGAGTTCCATCTTATGATCAATTGCATTGCATAAACATCATTCATTGGCTTGCATTCTTGGTTTTCATAAAAGCACATATTTTGTGAAAAAGCTTTAAGTTTTTATGATTGCATAAAAAGCCAAGTGCTCATTGCTTAAGTTTTGAAAAAAAAACTATTTGGCACTGCTTTAATCGATTATCAGCTTATGGTAATCTATTACTTAAGCTTTGATGAATATTTTAATCGATTACAACTATGTCGTACACTGCACAATCACAAAATAAGTCTTTCTGTGATAATCGATTACGATATAGTGATAATCGATTACTTGACACATTTTTGAAACAAGAATTCCTGTGATAATCGATTACTTGGTGAATTAATCGATTACTTTGCTCATAAATCGTTTCCAGAAAGTTCAAGAACACTTTAATCAATTAAATGTGTTATTAATCGATTACATAAGTGAAATTAATCGATTACATTGACAATTTAATCGATTACATTTAGTTACAACAATTTTCTATAAATAGTTGTTGGATCTTTTGAAATAAATAGATCACTACACAACAAAAATTACATAGATTTCAAATGCTTTCTGAAGAGTGAAGAGACACTTTGGGCCACCGAGCTTTTGCCCCACAAATTCTAAATCTTCATGTTACTTTGAAAGATTTCTTCTTGGGCAAGATTCTAAAGAAGTTATTGGAGAGATTGCTCTGAAATTTGTTTTCATTCAACCTGGATCAAGATTGGTAAACCATATGCATTCATATACATTGGATCATTGGGTTGTCTCTCCATTAAACTTTGTTTATAATTCATTTTAGAATTTCAGTTTGATTGTAACTATTACAATAGATTTCTTAAGGCTTGTCTAGAGTAGGTTTCTCTAGAGGGAAGAGTAGAGACAGGATTCTCTATGTCTTCATCACTAAGAGTCTAAGGGAGTTAGATTTCGGATCTTAATCTAGGTTTGATTAAGGGTGATTGTTATAAGCTTGTAAGAAAAGAATATTGTGAATAGTAGAACTCTAACTAAGTTGGTTAGAAGGAACTGGATGTAGCTTCTCAAGGGTGAGAAGTGAACCAGTATATTTCTTGGTATTGAATACTTTCTCTTTATCTCTTCTTGCTGTCATTAATAGTCATTCATTTGGATGATCTTTTCAATTAACAGAAATATATTTTCAGCTATTGCTTTCTTTAAAGTTTGGTATTTGATTGACTGAAAGTTATCCAAGGGTGTTTTTGTGATACGATCCTTAATACTCTGATTGTTTTAAAGATTTTAAAAGATCAAGTTTAAACCAATTCACCCCCCTCTTGGTTATTGTGTGTGTTCATATTGTTTTCAGCAGTTAAATAGAAGAAGGAATGCTTTAGATCTTTGCATAAAAGTCCCAATGATGAAAACTTGCAAAAGTTTAGAGTGGCGAGAAAAAAATGCAAAGAAAGCAGTGCGGGAAGCTAGAGGCAAGGTTTTTTAGCCGTGAACAGGATGAGTTCTTGGTTTCCTAATGGAACTGATATAATGAACTACATGCAGTTTAATGCCACCAAACTAGTTATGCCACCTAAGTATTTGGAGCTTGATTGGTTTATCCATAAGGGATTTCAATTCCCTGCTCTGTTAAAGGCTCAAGGATTGAAGAAATTCCTTGAATTAAAGGTGCTTTCTATCCTGAGTTGGACAAAGTGTTCTACGCTTGTGCCAAAGCCAGCATGGATTGGGTTCTTCGTTTCCAAGTGAATGGAGTTCCTATGGTGATAGATGAAAATGTTTGGAATGTTGTGGCTGGGATCTCCTCTGAAAGAGTGGGAAGGTTTGATGAAGAGATTGGAGGGTACTGTTGGATATAGGGGGAGCAACAAGAAGAATGAAGCCTTTGACTTAGAAGTATTTTGAGCTTTTCACATGCCTTGAAGATTGAAATCCAAATCCAAGTGTATGAGAAGCAATTCTGTTGATCCTTGCATTTGAATACATATAGTCATTTATATGCTTAAGAGTTTTTAACAAAGAATCAAAGCTATTTCGAAAAAGATCTAAATGGGTAAAGCTTTTGGAAAAGTGTTATTTCATTGTGTTAATCAATTACCCATAAAGATTAATCGATTATATTACATTTATGCTTTAATCGATTACTGATTATTGTAATCGATTACACAAACTATCTTGAAAATCTCGTTTTCACTAAATTAATCGATTACCATTATTTGTAATCGATTACATAGGCTATTTGAAGAAGCCTGCCTTGTTGGCTTAATCAATTACCGTAACTTGTAATCGATTACTCAGGCTATTTTCTAAATATAAGATTTTATGCTTTGTTAGATTACAGCTCGGTTTAATCGATTATTTTGCTCGTTAATGAAACCTAGAATGTGCTTTGAATACTTTAATCAATTAAGTGATAATTTAATCGATTACATATGCGTTTTAATCGATTATTAGGTGCGTGTAATTGATTACTAGTTGTTACAAAGTTTTGTTATAAATAGAGGGAAGGCTTGGCTTGTTTTGTAACTTGAACACTTCATATTTTCTGAGCATACACGAGCCTTCTAAGAGTTTGAAAGTGAGTTTTTGGATTTACTAACTTCTTATCCCACTGTTTAATATTCATGAGCTATTGAATGATTTTTGGGTAAGAAACTTCAAGAGTTTAAAAGGAGACCATGTTCTGAAAGTTTTGTTTCTGCATTCAACCTTGATTGGTAATTCATTTGCATACATTTTCAATGGATTAGGTTGCTTCTCTCCTTAATCTTTGAGTGTAATTTCATTTGTACAATTTCTGTTATTTGAGACTATTGTAAGTGGGTTCTTAAAGCTTTGTCTAGAATAGTGTTCTTTAGGAAAGAATAGAGTAGTGTTCTCTGATTCTTATTCTTTAGGAGTTTAATAGGGTTTTAGATTTCTATTCTTTATCTAGTGTTGATAAAGAGATGTTATTGTAAAGCTTGTAAGAACAAAAATTTATAATAGTGGAACTCTAATCTAGTGTTGATTAGAAGAAACTGGATGTAGCTTCTGTTGTAAAGTGAACCAGTATAAATTGCTTGTGTTGATTCTTTCTTTCTCTATTTCTTCAAGTTGTCTTGATCATTTGTTCTTGGTAGTTTTATCATTACTTAACAAGTTCTATTTTGAGATATTAGTTTCTTGAACTATGTTGGTTGATTGAATAAGAGTATTTTTGGTTTTTAAAGTGATAAAGATCCTTAACTCTGATTTGATAAATAATTTTAAAAGACCAAGTTTAAACCAATTCACCCCCCTCTTGATTATTGTGGGTATTCCTATTGTTTTCAATTGGTATCAAGAGCAGGTTCTTGAGTGTTATTCAAGATCACTATCTTTCTTTAAAAATAAAATGAATACCACATAAATCACCTTCAAGGAGGGTGCCTCCCTCAATCGTCCTCCGATGTTTGAAGGATATCATTTCAGCTTTTGGAAAAATAGAATGAAAATCTTTATTCAATCAAATGACCCAGGATCTTAGAATGCAATAAAAAAAGGTCTCTTAATTCCTATAAAAACTGTTGGTAATGATATGATTCCCAAATAATGGGATGAAATGATAGATGTTGAAAAGAGAGTGGTTCAATATGATTTTAAAGCTAAGATTATGATTACTTCTGCACTTTCCTCTGATGAATTCTTTAGAACAGTTAGGTGTACAATTGCAAAGGAGATGTGGGAAATGTTTGAAATCACTCATGAAGGTACAGATGAAGTGAGAAGATCAAGGAAGCATGCCTTAATACATGAGTATGAAATGTTCAAGATGAATCCCACAGAAAACATATCTCAGCTTCAAACAAGATTCACTCACATAGTAAATCATCTTCTTGGTCTTGAAAAGATTTTTGATGTTGAATAATTGAATATCAAAATCTTGAAGTGTCTCATAAGACCATGATAACCAAAGGTGTCAGCAATCAAAGAATCAAAAGATCTATCCAAAATGTCAATGGCTGCACTATTTGGTAAGCTTCTTGAGTATGAACTTGAAATGTCACAACTAACCAATGCTGAAGATGCATAAAAGAAACATAAAAGCATAGCCTTGAAAGCTGCATCCTCAATGGTTGAAAAAGTTGAAGACTCAAGTGAAGAAGATGAAGATGATAACATGAACTTGATTGTTAAAAGTTCAGCAAGTTATTGAGGAGAATCAAGAACAGAAAATTCACAAAGAACAACAAAAACATCAACAAAAGAAGTGACAATAATTTCACTTGCTTCGAATGTGGTAAGCTTGACCACATTAAATCTAAATGCTCTATCTTTCTAAAGAAGCAACAAGGTGAAAGCAAGACAAAGAAAGAGGGAAAGCCTAAGAGAGCCTACATAGCTTGGGAAGATAACGAGTCAACAACTTCTAAATCATCAATTGAAGATGAAGAAGCAAATGTATGTTTCACTTCCACAATTAATGAAGATAATGATCTCTCATGTGCTAAAACTGAGGTAAGTTCTGAATATGATCAAGTTATTGATGCCTTCCATGAAATGCACGAAGAAGCCAAGAAACTTACAATATCCAATAATAAGCTAAAAGGAAATCTTAGATGACATGTTGCAAAAATTATAGAATTGCAAGCCAAAATTTGTGACTTGAAACAAGAAAATGAAAAACTTGTTTCAGGCTACAAAATGAATGGATGTGTATGTGCTTCTTCTTCATTAAATGTTGATAAATACAATATGTTACAAAAGGATTTTGATGATTACAAAAGAAGTCAAGGAGAAAAATACATGATACTTCTAGCTAAGAACAGTGATTTGATTGACCTCTTAAGAAAGCTTTATAAAGGAAGATGCAACTTAGCTGAAATGATAAGTGTACAAAAATATGCTGGAGATACTTCTGGTTTGGATTACAAACAAGGCTCAAAGTCTTTTGGCAAAACTATCTTTGTACCACCAAAACAGAAAAATCAAAAGCATGTCCATAGTTCAAGGATCAATCAAAATACTTATTCAAGGAATTCATTAAAATCTGTAACTTGTAACTATTGTATAATGAAAGGACATACTTCTTATAAATGCTATGCTAGGGGATTCTATGTGCCTAATGGAGAATGTATTTGGGTGCAAAAAAAGAAGAAAATGGCTAACCCCTATGGACCCAACCTCAATTGGGTACCTTCCTTTGAAAATTGATTTGAATTTTGCAGGTATGTCTAAGAGCAAGATCATTATTATGGTATCTTGATAGTGAATGCTCTAGACATATGACCGGTGACATATCTATGCTCATAAATCTTACTCTTAAAGATGGTGGATTTGTCACCTATGGAGACAACAACAAAGGGAAGATAATAGGTGACGGAAATATAGCTGACAACTCTAAAACCAAAATAAGAAATGTTCTTTATGTGGAAGGTTTAAAGCATAATTTCCTAAGTATAAGTCAACTTTGTGAAAAAGGATTCAAAGTATCATTTAATGACAATTGTTGAATGATATGTGATGGACAAAATGGTGAGGTGATTCATATAGGTAAAAGAAAAGGTAATATTTATTTACTCTCTATTGATCATGCATTTTTTCACAACACTTCTTGCCTAATAAGCAAAATTGATGAATCTTGGTTGTGGCATTGAAGGGCAAGTCACATTAACATGCATCATATGAACAAGCTAATTAAAAAGGATTTAGTTATTGGCTTACCCAAACTCAAGTTTGAAAAAGACAAATTATGTGATGCTTGTCAAAAAGGGAAACAAACAAAAAATTCTTTTCAAAGTAAAAATGTTATTTCCACTTCAAGACCTCTTGAATTACTTCACATAGATTTGTTTGGTCTTTCTAAAACTATGAGCTTAGGAGGTAATTACTATGGGCTTGTCATTGTAGATGATTACTCTATATTCACATGGACTTTGTTTTTGAAATCTAAGAGTGTGAAAATAAAGGGAATACTCACAATAACCAAGAGGGGGGTGAATTGGTTATTCCTTGGTATTTTAAAATTAATTCAAATAAGAGTTTCAAGATCTTTATCACTTTCAAAACCAAGAAATCTGTTTACTCAATGAAATAGCTCAACCCCTTGGAATCAATATACTCAAAAACAGAACTTGTTGAACAATTGATATGAAACAAAGAATCAATAAACAATTAGAGTAATAGAGATTGAGAAACAACACACAAGCCATTTATACTGGTTCACTTCACAATTGAAGCTACATCCAGTTTCTTCTAATCAACACTAGATTAGAGTTCCACTATTATAAAATTTCTATTCTTACATGCAATTACAACATCTCCCCTTTATCAACCCTAGATAAAGAATAGAAATCTAAAACCCTATTAGATTCTAAGAGACAAAGAACTAGAGAACACTACTCTGTTCTTTACACTAGAGAACCCTTCTTTAGATACAAGCAAGAACCCACTTTACAATAGCAATCTTACACAGAAATTCAGAACAAAATTTACACACAACAATTAAGGAGAGAGATAACTTGATGATCCAATGAATGAATGCACATGAATTACCAAATCAGGTTGAGAAGAAATCAAACTCAGAACATGCTTCTCCTTAATCTTGAAAATAATCTTGCTCAAGAATCATTCAAAAACCCATTAATGTTTTGAATAAAGCAAGAAGTAAAAACATTAAGAAAATCACTTAGGAATTGCTTCAGAGGCTTGTGTATACTCAGAAATATGAATGGTCAAGTTCTCCAAATAAGCTCAGCCTTCATTCCTATTTGTAAAAGAATTTGTAACTAACTGTAACCGATTAAACGCGCCTAATAATCGATTATTTTTCTTATGTAATCGATTAAACTGTTCAAGAAAGATTCTGGGTTTTGCAACGAGCAAAATAATCAATTTTCCCGAGCTGTAATCGATTAAAACAAAAGTTTTAAAAATTACAAAATGCACTAAGTAATCGATTAAAATATTTGGTAATCGATTAAAGCAAAAAACATATATTTTACAAGTGAACGTGTAATCGATTACGATCTTTGGTAACCGATTAAAACAGAAAAGTGATTTTTCTCAGATAGCCTAAGTAATCGATTACGGATAATGGTAATCGATTATCCCAGCAAGGCTTAAAATACTCTTTTAACTATGTAATCAATTAGAATGTTAGTATATGGATGTCCTAGAGACAATCTTTTCATTAGATTAAGACGTACATGTACTTTTCATATTGTCATGAATAAATTATAAGCGCTCTTTATCTTGTTTCATATTCTGTCTCGATATCATTATTAATATAAGAGTAACTGGATAAAACCCTTGGAATAGAATAGGTATCTCTTGAGTATCAGTGATGGGATCACGATCATGAGGATTTAAGGATACCAAATGTCTACTCCTAAATTTTAAGTTCCTAGTCTAGAGACACTGAGAATGAGGATCAGTGATGATTTCATGTAAGACTAGCACGGCTTAACTACTTGTATACAGATACAAGGTAAAGACCTCATGAGCTACAGACATGGAGATGTCTTAGCTAAAGTCGTGGGTGGACCTATAAGGGTATAGCTCGCACTGAACGGACCCACAAAGAGACTGTATGAGGAAATCTCACAGATAGTATCAATAGAGTAGTGTCTTATTATTTGGGTGTGTCTTTCCTTAGACCAGAAGTTTTCACCTAGACTGTGTTCTAGAAGACATGCTTTGATTGTATACCTCGTCTGCCTGAAACATGGAGACACATAGGTATACCTTTGGGCATGTCTTGAAAGAACACGAGCCTAAGGTGACTAGCTGAAGGAATTCGTCAAATCTCTGTGAGAGATTAGGTTATCTGTAAACTGGAGAAATCGGGATGACATTTATGGGACTTGGGAATCTATGCATAGTAAAAGAAATCATAAGATGATTTTGTTAGACTTTTGGCAAGCGTACCAATGGTCGTTGTAAGTTACAAATTTTATAAAAGTTTGTCTCCACAGGGACTTGTGCGACTCAATTAATCCAAATAGAATTCAACAATTGAATAGTTATGTACAACGAGTATGGTCGAAGTTTTGATGATTCTACGAAAATAACGAAAGATTACGGAAGCTAATAAAACGATTTTAATTAACTAAAGAAAAGCGTAGGATTGGGTTTCATCATTCATACCTCGGTATCCAATTAATATTGATGCACACATTAATTATTATTGATGCACACATTAATTAACCTCGAATTGATTCCTCGCAATCGAGTTCTAAGTATATTTACCGAATATCGATCCCTCGCATATGAAGTAAATAACCCAGCATTACAATCATAATCGCGTGCTATTTGCAATCTAAACGTTATGCTCTATTCCTAGCAACGTAACGTAAAGAGTAAAATTATTTAGTTCAAATCCTAAGAGTACTTTCCAGTTAAACTTAGAATCCAATTTCATGAAACTAGTGATCAAGTAGAATCAAGCATTAAGAACGGAATAAAATTACCAATAATAAATAGAAAAGACTTATGCATAAATAAATATTAAAAGAGATACTTAAAAGTAGAAGATTACATCCAATCTTTTAAGAAAAACTAACCAAACATGGAGAGAACCTCCTTAAGAGAAGAATTGATGAAGGGCCCTATCACCGCTTCTTTCCGGCAGAGTCTCCACACTAAATCTCACTTTTCTCACTTTCCTAACCTACCTAATACTAATATTTAAGAGCCTAAGGCTCAAAACAAGCTAAGAAGCAATGAAGGAGGAAGAATGGAAGTGAAAAGGATGATTTTGGCCTTAGGGGTGCTTGGGTATTTATAGGGGGTGGCCTGGTCGAGTTTGGTCGCTTAAGCGACCAATTCCTTCATGTTTTACTCGCTTGGGCGAGTAAAAGCCCAACTTGCACGTCCACTTGGCCACTTGAAGGCCCAATTGCAGGTGTTGCTCGCCCAAGCGAGTAAAATACACTACATTCACTCGCTTGGGCGAGTTAAATTTACTTCCAGAAAGGTCTTTGGGCCTGATTTACTTTCTGCACCTCCCAGGTTTGCTTTTATGAGTCATTTTTGCTTGCTTTATGTGTATGGAAGCTTCGAAAGTCCACAGAATCTATCAAAATACAAAGCATGATTGGATTAATCTTCCAAAATATAAGCAACAACTTTTATACAAGCATTAGGTGCTATTTAACTAGGTTTAGGGAAAATTTATAATCAAATCTTCTGAAATCAAAAGATAAGTGCCTGCATTTGAAGCATGAATTTAGCTCAATTAGGGCACTTATCATGCCTTTAGAGTCAATAAAATTGGAGACTCCCTATTTCATATTAAAGCTTACCCTAGACCGCAAGGGCTGATACGTTTCCTTACCCTAGGTTTTATGGGAAGGTACCCGAGACGAAAGGAAATACATACGGAAACCAAATAGATTTAATAGGATGATCTTGTCATTTACCTAGTTCTGGGGCAACAAAGCATTGCTAGTGCTTTGTGTTGTCATTAAATAAGTAGTGGCCTTGTTAGGCCTAAACTCATTTATGTCAGTAGCTATGTTGGACCTAATGGGTCACACACTAATACTTTATTGTCATAACATTGTAGCATTAAAGGTTTTGGCCCTAATAATGGTTGTTGGCCCAAGAAAGAGTTTGGATACTTATCTTAAAGAGAAAGGGGCTCATGAATGGAGTTAATGGGCTTGGATAGTCCAAGACATTATTAATTAATTTAAATAGTTAAATTAATTATCTAATATTTAAATTTGATAATTTAAATTTTGAATTTAAATGTTTGAATTTAAATATGAATTCAACTAGCATCTTATCATGATCATGTCCTAGATTTTATGAAGAAGTTTGAGGGCTGATTATGGGCTTACATACGGCTGATATATATTTATCATTTGGTAAAAAATAAATCCCAAGTAATTGACTTGGTCTTAGGAGGATAAGATAGGAGGTTGTTGGCAATTTTTGAAATGCAACAACTCTATCTTTTCTTCACGTGTGGGATGCTTCATGATCAGAAATTTTGGTTAAAAAATCTGACTCAAACTCTTTTATAAAGTGTGATATTCTGATCATAGTTCTCTAATAGTTTTTAGAGGAAAAACACTATCTACTTTCCTCTATTTTCACGTGCCCCTTTGTGTGAGTTTTGGCTGAAAATTCAACCACCAATATCATCTATTGGTGAACCTCTTAGATAAGTAAAAACACTTTAAAACCTAACCTTTTTCCTCTCCATTGGTGTGCCTAGCCTGCCTCCTTTGGTGTTTGTTGGTAGCCTTCAAGAAGTGTTCTTGAGTCTTGACAAGAAGTGGTGTGGATCAACATTAGAGGGCTTGTATCTTCAAGCCTATCCTTGATCATCAAATTTCGAATATAAACAAGGTAACATCTATGTCCTAAAGAATGATTCTTGTGTGGTATGTG
>PYAF01000666.1:1452007-1462083 GCA_007407185.1 Glycine tomentella | reverse complement strand
ACTACTCAGCACCCTTAGAGAAACATTATCTCTAATCTTCATGTAAGAAACCAATTTACAATAAGCTAATCTTTACAGAAATCAATTAAAAGATTTACACCTTCAAAGAATAAGGAAAGATTTCACCTGATAATCCAAAGAACATATGCATGTGAATGATTCAACAGGTTGAAAGAAAGATTACAGACTCAATGCATCCTTTTCCTTATGCTTTGAAACTCAATGATGCTTCACTTCTTTAAAACCAAAAACCCATACGAATTTGTGAAGTCTAAATGCTTTTCGAAACCCATAAATACACTAAAGAAAGCTTAGGAGTGTTTGTGATTGCTCAGATATCAAAATTCTCAAGTTACAAAAACACAGAGCAAGAAGTTCTATTATGACAGCTTTTCAACTGAAAATAATCGATTAAACACGCTCCTGTAATCGATTATTTCGCATTTGTAATCGATTAATTCAAGAATGTAATCGATTAAAATGCTCCTCATATGTTATGGGTTTAAGCAATGAACAATGTGATTGATTATTCCGTGAAGTAATTGATTATGACAAACAGTCATGTTTTTCCAAATGCACTAAGTAATCGATTACTAAATTTGGTAATCGATTAAGACAGACAGATCAATATGCTCAAATGTACTATGTAATCAATTAAAACGATATGTAATCGATTAAATCAGTAGAACATGTAATCCATAGGCATTATATGTAATCGATTACGAACTTATGTAATCGATTAAGACAGTCAGTAAGATTCTTTCCATTTTAGCCTATGTAATCGATTAATTCGATATGTAATCGATTACAATGTTCTTGATTTGTTTTCCAGAAGGCACGAAGAACAAAATAATCAATGTCATCAATGCTGTAATCGATTAATGCAGGAAAACTTCATTTTTCCAAAAACTTTGCTTTTTAAATGCCTTACTTATTAATTGCTTTTACTTAGACCTTCACTCTAACAATCCTAGATGAATGATTATGCATGATATGCTCTTGGATTATCAAATTTACACAACTTTCTTTTTACATGAATCAAATTGATCTTCATAGCTTCTTTGGGATTTTTCCAATGAGGCATGTTGAAAGCACAAAACACCAAAGCTTGATCCTTGTTCATTTATGCATGGCTCCTCTTGAATCAACAATAATAAGAAGCCAGGATATGATCTTTTATTAAGATGAAATTAATGAGAAACTAATGAGAATAAGGAACAGAATGATCAGCAACAAACTGATAAGGACCGAGATACTAAGGTCCGAATTAATGATGAGTTACGATAAGAGAATAAGAAACATGGTTGATAAGGATACCGGGATATAAACTCAATATAAAAATGAATGAATTCATTAACCTCGGTTCGCAGAAAATCGAGGTCAGGTCAAGGCTTTGAGATCTAATCAATAATATATTCAAAACTCGAGATACGATATTTCATGAAGCTAAGACCATCCATGACACCTCGAAGACCAAAGGCTAGTTTTTTATGCGACAGGAAGGACTCGTAACTCCAGTTCGAGATACTAAGTAGCAGCCAAAAATTTGTATCCATTTTCATGATATTATGCATGGGTCAGATATATTATGGCGTGAAGCAAGGGGTGGACCCAATAAAAGTAATGAACAGAATGACAAATACATTTCGGAGTGTTTAGGTTACCGAGGTTAACCGGGTTCGTTGAAGGTTTTCCAACGTTAAACAATTTGACTACGTTCTTCTTTGTATCTATCCTCTGATAATCTATTTCTCTATTTATAAGTCCAATTACTTCATTTAGTGACTATTTTTTTTTTCTTTTTCCTATATTCTATCTTTTATCTCTATACATTTTTTCATTTTGTTTTGAAGATCGATGCCATTTAACTATTCTGTTCCGGCAATTGACTTGAGGGTCCATTTTGACCCAACAAATACAAGGACAGAATAAACAATAACACAGTTTTGTAGGATATACATAGTCAACAACTCAACACAATACGTTGATGATGAGATACAGGATGATGATGATAAACCGAGTTACTTAAGATACCGGGTTTAACCCGAGTTAGTGAATAATATATCAATAATATCATAAACCATACCTTCTTCCACCAAGTCTGTTTTGAACCTCATTCTCTGTATCATAGATATACAACTGAGCAAATTTTGGAGGTTTCCCAAGCATTGGTAATAGGCTTCCAATTAAATGACATGATTGTCCATGAATTCTATAACTTAGTGGACCTTTTCTATGGGACAAACAACTATCTATATTGGCACCGAAAGAGCTGAAAGCAAACATCATATTGTAAGTTCTGATATATTGCTGGTAATTCATGCTCTCACGTGATTATTGATCACATAGTAATCGTTGTAACAGTTCTAGTGGATCCTTCAAAAAAGGTAGTTGTATTTTTCCAAGACTACAACAAAGACTATATTTGTCATTAACACGTTTTTTATTTTTCCTCAAACTTTCTTCATACCACATGGCAGCTTGGCAATATGGACATGTCTCAATAGCATCTCCTAAATCAACATATCCTACAAAATAAAACATTGCTAACACGAAATAACTGATAATAGAAGGTTCTGGATATTAATGTAGACATGCAAAACCTTCATGTTGGTGGCTCATCTGTGTGTTCTGAGTAGTGTTTCGTTTCTGTTTTGATAACCGCTTACTTTGTAGTATGTTCCTCCGTCTTAATCTTGCAGCTGTAACATCCCAACAACAGTACACAAAATAATTTTGACATTAGAAACATTATGGTTAACAAAACACTTTGTGGATACACAGACAAACCTGTAGCAATGTGACCAACACAATGATGAATGTCATTTGAGAGTTCATCCTCAGTGTCATATTGTATTAAAATATTATTTGTTTATGCATTTAACACAATTTTAAAAAACCAGCATTACACATGCCATAGTTAATTGTAGTCTGTACAAACATTATTTATTTGCATCAGCATCACACATAATTTAAAAACACAAGCACAATGTGAATAAAAAGAAAGACATTTCCAACCTTCACTTTCATTGCTCAATTTTGTTTTGTTAGCACCATCATCACACAAGATTTAAAAGCACAAGCACAATGTGAATAAAAAGAGAGATATTTCCAACCTTCATTTTCATTGCTCAGTTCTGTTCTGTTAGCACCATTATACTTATATTTGCCCAATCTTTTTCCTTGTAATATTAGTTTTCATTTTATCCTTGCAGCTTTAGCATCAACCTTTGTCCTAAGAATGTTTTGTTTCATGTTTGAGTAACCTGACAATTTAGTATGATTGAAAATGTATTTAACATTGAAGGAATGTGAAATGAAAAGTGTGCTAAATAATATATCAATAATACCATAAACCAAAGTTGTTTCAGATTTTGACAATGGTTCTCAGTATGACTAGTCAGCGAATTTTCATCTGTGGGCAATGCTTCTCAGCATGATTATCAAGTTGTGTATGCAGCAAAAACATACCAAAGCAAATTTTAGTTACACATTTAACAAAAATCTTGTGTGTTCCAGCATTACAGCTGAATTAAAAACATCAATCACAACTTGTTATTTAAGATTTTGGTCATACTTTGACTTTTCCCTGAAATGACCTGTTGTTGTGGAGAGTGAGGTAAATGAAAGATTTTGGCCTTACTCTGACTGACCAATTATCATACATTTCAGTTGATTTTGAGAAAGTTAAGTCACAAATCTGTAGTTGGGATTTTGCATGCTTTTGCATTGGTGCAAAAGAATTTTAAGTTTACTTTCTATTTGTTTCTTCCCACTTATTAAAGGTTATTTAATTCACAGATCGCATCCTTATAATTTCCTTATCAAGTATTTGCCTCACCTCTCCCGTACCATCATGATTAGGAGTATGTGTAATTAGTAATTCGACATGATCAATCTTGAATTTACTTATAACCATCAAAAGGTCTAGGCAGACTTAAGCCAGATATAAGTAGATTTTGCCCATAGTTTGTCCTCCAGCTGAAATGACTTGCTGCTACAATTATCATATATTTCAGTTGATATTGAACTGGTAAACTATTATTATTAGTTGATTAATGGTGTGGTAACTTGTTGATGTTTGAGTATAATATCGATGTGCAATCACGTATGATATTGATGTGAATTGTTGAGTGATAATAGCATGTCCATGTGCAATCACGAGTAATTAAAATTAATTTTTAAAGTATTATTATTTGAAATGTGTAAAAATTTAATATAATAAATGGTACTACTGCTGTGTGATTCACCCTTGTTAACAATTTAACTTCCATTTATATTTATAACCACAATCTTTAAATTATTATGGGTATCAGACTTATTTTATAATTGCACATCACTGACCACAATCATGAATAATTGGGTTGGGTTCCAAGGTATATTAATTGGATATGAAAAATAATAATTAATGGCTCCTAAATAGTAAAGATAGGATGTCTTCAATTCAGGACCAAAAGTCTCAAGAAAAAAAGACATATCATTGTGGTAACCACAGTGTTTAACAACATTGGAGTAACCATTTAATGCAATCCAGACTAACCATAAGATAAAAGTTTGTCACTTAACATATCAAAAAGTTTTAAAACCATTCTTTCAAATCATTTCTCAGTCTTAATATACTTTCTCAACTTAGTAGAGGATAACTGTATTTTTGATAAATCCTCATATGTCGTAGTATCCAACTCAATCAGTTTGGGGCAAATTCCGCTTAGCCAGTGTCATCGACTGCATCAAATGCGCATCAGACTCAACAGTTTGTGAGAAGCATTGCTGTCAACAATGAAAAGAAACCTTTAGACCTTCAGCAAGCATAACAATGGAAACAAACCTTCAGACCAAAGAACTTACACTATCAGCAACAACATCATTCTGATGCACAGAGGACATAGATGGCTTTGTTTCATCCTGTGAAATTTTAAAAAATCCATTTACTAAATTAGAAACCGAATATTAAACAAATAAAAAAAGTTTTTGATGAAAATGGATCAACATAACATTAAACAAAACTTGCATGTCAACGGTTGAAAGCTGGCTAAGAACACTGTTCACCAATGAATCGCCTTCAGATATCTGAGGAACAAAGTGTCGTGTATTACCAGGCACAACTTTGAATCTGAAAGCTAATCTTTTGCCCAACACACGATCGAGACACTCTGATATATCTCTAGCATAAAAACGTCTTCCTGAGTAATTCAAACACCACAATGGTTTAATATGGCAGAACAATATTATAGCGTGGAACTTACATCAACATAATATCCAACCTCAGCAATGATTCTTTGTTTAATTTCATCTGCACTTTCATTTATCAAAGCAACACAGTCGCTACCCCACAATGTAAAAATGGCAGATTCACATGGATGAGTTACCTTAACATTAATACGATATCTATGGCACAACAATAAAATAACAATTAAGATATTTACACAGTGAGCAGCAAGACCGAAATGTATGAATTTTGGCAACACTACCTTGGTATAGAGCTTGCACTTTCATTACCACAACCAACACAACTAACAAGCAAAGCTTGGGCATCAACCCTTTTGTTACATTTAGGGCATGCATCATAAACCCAACTGTTGGCTATCAACAACTTCTGTATAGTAGCCACAGTCACACACACATACACTTCTACAACACAAAATTACAATAATGAACCGGGTTAATCAGGTTACCGGGTTCACCCGGATCCTCTAAGTTTTTTTGCACAACACAATAAATTGATGATGAGATATGGGATGACAAGTATGAACCGAGGTATCTAGAACACCGGGTTTTATCGGGTTTGTGGAGATTTTTTTTTGACACTCGGTATGATTGATGCCTTCTTAACTTGGCTAATTTGATAACAACTTATGTATAGTAGCCACAATCACACACATACACTCCTACAACAGAAATGACAATTATGATCTGGGTTAATTAGGACATCGGGTTTAACCCTGGTTCTCTAATTTTTTTTACACAACACAATAAGTTGATGATGGGATACAGGTTGACAAAACCAAGTTACCTAGGACACTGGGTTAAACCGGGTTTATGAAGATTAAATTTTTGACACCCGGTATAACTTGACTAAATTGATGCAAATTCTTCACTTGTGCATTATACAAAAAGCGATCCACATTAGAATAGGTCACCAGAAAAGAGATTGTAAATTTAAAAAATAGATATACATGGCCAAAAAAGAAAATGATGTGTGAATTATTGAAAAATATACTACTACAAGTGAAACCGGCTACATAAGTTGATGATGAGATACGGGATGACAATTATGAATCGGGTTATTTACGATACCGGGTTAAACCGGGTTTGTGAAAATTAAATTTTTGACACTCATTATCATTGATACCTTCTTAACTTGGCTAATATGATGTAAATTCTTCACTTGTGCATTATACAAAAAGCGATCCACATTAGAATAGGAAGAAGAACCAGAAATATGGGTTCCTAGTTGGCCAAATGTCTTAATACTTTGACTTGGATCCATGCTATAATATTAAACAATATATAATTATAACAGAACATTACCAAATATAACACAATAACATAATAAAAGAGATACGATAATTACAAACCTCAATCGATCCTTGAATTCAACTATCTCCTTAATGTCACTGTTGACAAAGATGCGAGAACCATACATGGAATTTTGTATTGACAGAGGATAAAGGCCTGCATCAAAATGATTTAATTACAATAGCAGCCATTTATAACCAACAGAAAATGAACATTGAAAACACGACTTATCAATAATACCTCTAGCTCTTTTATCTTAGCCATGCTAAGCAACAGCACAACAGGACCACTGACATTATCCAAACAATCCTTCAGCTCTAAAGCAAGCGCCTCCTATAAAGTACAACTCAACACATTGTCACTATTTCATGTTACGAATCAACAATTAATATACGTTATTATTAGGTCCATGACAACAATATTAAGTACAAAATAAGTATGTTGTGAATAACCAAACATTACCATTCATCTTTCAATTTGAAAGAAACTCTTTGTGGTTTCCCTTCTAAGTGCCATTGAACAACTTCAACAACCTCACCAACAACATCTTCAAGAACATACCATTATCAAACACATTTAATAAATAACATGTTATATAACT
Source organism: Glycine tomentella (assembly GCA_007407185.1). Taxonomy (NCBI): domain Eukaryota; kingdom Viridiplantae; phylum Streptophyta; class Magnoliopsida; order Fabales; family Fabaceae; genus Glycine; species Glycine tomentella. The sequence goes on along the minus strand of PYAF01000666.1, from coordinate 1,454,963 downwards.
CATTTATGCATGAAATGCTTAAACTAAATGTCACCTATCAAATAATCAGATATGGCAAATCTATTAAGAATGACATCAAACTTTGTGAAATTATACATTGTCTCAGGTATATCAGCCATCTCATGGGGCGTAATTTTAGTTGTCTTTACCAGGTTGATTTTAAAAGCATGCCCGATAGCCTTATACTAACCAGCATTCTTGTCCACCTCAAAGTTTTGAATAACATGGCATTGACCAACACGAAAAATCTCACCCTTCATCCCAACATCAACATTCCTCATCTGGTCCAGTATTTTATCACCCTGGTATATAAATATACGAAGTTATGGTACATAGAAGTTGTTGATATGAAGTTATGGTACACAAAAGTTGCTGATATACAAAGCTGACAATAACACTTAAAGAAACTAACCTCCTTATCAACCAAAATTGCCTCAATGGTACACAGAGCTCCTTTCGGTATACTTCACACATTTAAAGCTCGAACATCAATTTTCCAAGTTTATTTTTCATCATTAACTTTAGCAATGAAATTTAGTTTACAAAAAACTGGTGGACAAAACAAAAAATATTTTTAAAATGAGGCAAATGATAGCAACATTCTGTAAGAACATAAGCAACAACCTACCACGCGCCATTAATGTCAGTTTAATGAGTGTTTCGGGGTCTAAACGTTCGGGCCGGTGAAGAAGCAGACGAGGGAGAACGAATCAGACTCTCTTAGTGTTTGGGGCTCGTTGAGGTCGCTAAAAAAGAAGAGTAGGGAGAACAAATCAGTTTTTCTTCATTTGATAGTCATTACTATGTACCAAAAATAAATGGGCAAACATGTAAACACAAAACAGCATGACGCAGAGGTAGAGTGAAAATAGAAGTTGAGCAATCAGCGTGCATGGGCATGACAGCTGAGACATAGTTGTTATTAATTGTAGAGAAAAACTCCATGGACCAGTCTCAGTTCCGAAAGAAATGTCCAGCAATTGAGATGTGTAGTTAGCAGAGTTGGTGAGGATTCAGCTCTGATAGTTGGTAAGGAGATGCAGTTGGATGAAGGAGTTCACAGCGTGTGCTAGGTGGACACATGTTATCCGAAGCTGGGAAAAGTCACCGAAGTGGGAGAAGCTAACTGAAACTGGGAGAAGTCATCGAAGCTGGGAGAAGCTGAGGAGAAGGTTACCGAAGTGCAAAGCAAGGAGAAGCTGAGAAACGGTGAAAACCAACGTTGTTTTATTACTATGTATAGATTAGCTTGCGTAGTTGTTATTAGATAAGATATATCTAATAAGATATATATCTTAACTTATTTTGAATTGTTATTATTAAATAAGATATATCTAATACCTTATAAGATATACATCTTATCTTATTTTCTATTGTACTTAGTTTTATATAAACAATCATCACATTATCAATAAAGCAAGTTACAATCTATAGCATTCCTACATGGTATCAGTATCACAGCCCATCTAGATCCATTAACGGGTCACCCACTCACCATATTATCCACGTACCAAGCCCAAAAGTATTGAGTGTGAAGGGGTGTATCGAAAAAATCCAAGTCTCACATCGGCTAAAGATAGTGTCAAAATAAAGTATATAAGTGGGAGACAACCCTTATCCTATAAGCTAATTTTTGGGGTTGAGTTAGGTTCAAACTCACATTCTAACATGATAGGTTAAAAGTATTTTTAAGAGTTTCTTTACTAAAAAAAAGTTTTATATTTTTAATTAAAAAAAACTCAAAAAAATAATATTAAAACCATCGGGTTGTAGCATTTTGTCTGGGCCCATCATTTTTTTTATTTACCAAAACTATTCACTTTCTCCCTTTTTTCTTTCTACCGCATTGTGCATAGCACAGGCCGAATGCTAAGGAGTAAACTTCATACACCATATGTTTTTCTTATACACCATTGAATTTTTTGATAACCCGAAAATGCCCCTGCAACTTTCCTTTCTTATTTTAGTTGGTCTCACCACCGGTTATGCTTTTATCTTCATTTTTGGTTGAGTTTAGTTGTTGGCAAAGGTTGTGCAGTGGTAGTTGTTGGTGTCGTGGTTGTAAACAATATGAATATCTCACATTAACCAAGAGAGGGGTAAATTGGTTAAACCTTGGTATTTTAAAAATTTCTTTAAACAAAATCAGAGTTCCTAGGATCTTTATCACTTTTCAAAACCAAGAAACCTTATTCAATCAAGTAGCTCAACCCCAAGGAATTCAAAAAATGAACAGTATGCTGAAGATTCAAGAGGACTTCAAAGCAGAGCCTCATGAAGCCCTTGAAGAAATTAGGGAAAAATTAGACTCTATTGATGCAAACATGAATGACAATGCTTCAGTAGAATTCTAGGATTAAATAGTTTTTGTTCTATTTGAATTGTTGTTTAAGTTTGTTTAAATTTCCTAATGTACTTGCTTCCTCAGATTAATTTTAATGACATTTGCATCTTCAGTTCATTATCTGTTGTGCTTTTATTAATTTTGTCTTTTAACAAGCCAAATAGGGGGAGAAATGATTAAGGGGGAGTAGTGTAACATATACACTGTTTGCCTCCATTTTTTGATTCATTTTTGCCTAAAATTTTAAACTGGATGGATGCTGGAATTTAGGGGGAGTATTGATGTTAAATAATATGAATGATGTTTAATTGAATGCTTCTTGGATCATAAACACTTTTAATACTTGTTCTTGGCAAAGGCATTGAAAATTTTACAGGTTTGAAAAGCTTGAAGTTCATCAAACAAATTCTTAATTAACTCCAAGTCCTATTGCTTAATCAACTTGAAGATTTGGCATGTTTAAAGCCAAAAAGGGGGAGATTGTTGATTCAAAAGGAGTCACTTGAAGATGAACAAAGAATCAAGCTCAGATGTTTTGTGCTTTCAACATGCCTTGAAGCCTTGGAAATCAATTTGTGATTGTTGTAAAGGGAAGAAGCTATCTCTGATGAT
>PYAF01000666.1:1418041-1439378 GCA_007407185.1 Glycine tomentella | reverse complement strand
AATTTGTTTTCAAAGCTTGAGGAAAGGGATGTTCTAAGTCTGTAAATCTTTCTTCAACCTGGTGAATCATTCATATGCATATTGTTCATTGGATCATCAGGTGACTTCTTTCCTTAATCTTTGAAGTTGTAAATTTGTTTTTAATTTCTGTAGTGATTTGTCTATTGTAAATGGGTTTCTTGCTTGTTAACTAGAGATAGAGTTTCTCTGGGGGTTTGCTGAGTAGTGTTCTCAGTGGGTTGTTTCTAAGAATCTAATTGTGTTTTAGATTTCTGAACTTTATCTAGGGTTGATAAAGAGAGGCTTTGTAATAACTTGTAAGAACAGATATTTGTAATAGTGGAACTCCATTCTAGAGATTAGTGGAAGAAACTGGATGTAGCGTCATAGTTTTTGAAGTGAACCAGTATAAATTGTGGCTGATCTTTATTCTCCTCTCATCATCTCAATATTGTTTTGATTTGTGAATCATATTCTTTGCACAGTAAGCTTTCCATTTGTCTATTGATTTTCTTGACAGAGGAATTTGATTGAATATAAAGATTCTTGATTTCAAAAGTTTTTTTAAGTGATAAAGATCCTGTGAAAACTCTGATAGTAAAATTTTTAAATACCAAGGTTCAACCAATTCACCCCCCCTCTTGGTTGTATTGAAGTATTCCTATCATTTTCATGCAGGGATTTCAATTTAGCATGTGGAGACATGAAATATACAAGATAGCATATATTAGATCTATCAAGAATGCCTAGCATGTTTCTAAGTGTATAAAACCTATCTCTAGCCAAAGGTTTTGTGAATATATCGGCCAATTGATTGTTTGTATCAACAAAATCAATCTTAATATTACCTTTTTGCACATGGTCTCTTAGAAAATGATGTCTAATTTCATTGTGCTTAGTCCTTGAGTGCGTAACAGGATTCTTTGAGATGTTTATGGCACTTGTGTTGTCACACAGCAGAGGTATCTCTTTTAGCTCAACTCCAAAATCTTGCAATTGTTGTTTTAGCCATAAGCTTTGAGCACAACAACTCCCAGCTGAGATATATTTAGCTTCAGCAGTTGACAAAGCTACACAAGATTTTTTCTTGCAATGCCAAGATATGAGAGAACTTCCAAGAAAATGACAAGTGCCACTTGTGCTTTTCCTATCCAATTTACATCCTGCAAAATTAGAATCAGAATATTCAATAATATTGATTTGTTCACCCTTAGGATACCATAACCCAACTTTTGGGGTTGCCTTGAGGTACTTGATGATTCTTTTGACTGCTGTAAGGTGAAATTCTTTTGGATTTGCTTGATACCTTGCACACAAGCAAACACTTAGCATAATATCAGGTCTACTAGCTATCAAATACAATAAAGAACCAATCATCCCTCTAAATTTGGGTTCATCAACTTTCTTTCCCTTTTCATCTGAATCAAGGTAGGTTGATGTTGCCATTGGAGTTGCAACATCTTTGCTTTTCTCCATTTCAAACTTTTTGATGACTTCAAGGCAATATTTTGATTGATTAAGGAAAGTGTCATTCTTCATTTGTTTCACTTGAAGTCCAAGAAAGAATGTCAACTCTCCCATCATAGACATTTCAAATTCATTTTGCATGGCTGCAGAAAATTCTTTACAAAGCAATTGATTAGTTGAACCAAAAATAATATCACCAACATATACTTGAACCAATAGAATATCATCTTTATACCTCTTGATGAACAAGGTTTTTATCAACATTGCCTCTTATGAAAGATTGTTCAAGAAGAAATTTAATTAACCTTTCATACCATGATCTAGGGGCTTGTTTTAGACCATAGAGGGCATTTTTAAGTTTAAAAACATAGTTAGGATGTTTAAAATCAGTAAAACCAGGAGGTTGTTCAACATAGATGTCCTCCTCAATGTAACTATTTAAAAATGCACTTTTAACATCCATTTGATAAAGTTTAAACCCATTAAACATGCAAATGCAAGCAATAGCCTTATAGCTTCCAATCTTGCAACTGGAGCATAAGTTTTCTCATAGTCAATGCCTTCCTCTTGGTTGTAACCTTTAGCAACCAATCTAGCCTTGTTTCTTACTATGATTCCACTTTCATCAAGCTTGTTTCTAAAAACTCATTTAGTACCAATAGGCTTGATAGATGATGGTCTAGGAACAAGTTCCCAAACTTCATTTCTCTTGAATTGGTTTAGTTCATCATGCATAGCATGCATCCAATGTTCATCATGTAAGGCTTGGTTAATATCGTTAGGTTCAATTTGAGATACAAAAGCCATATCACAACATAAATTTCTCAATGATGATCTAGTTTATACTCCCTTTGACACTTCACCTATGATGTTGTCAAGTGAGAGATCTCTTGTTGTTCTCCATTCTTTTGGCTCTTGATTAGGTGTTGATGGATTTGTTGCAGCACTTGGTTCTCCTTTTTCTTCAATAGGATGGACAATTTCTTCTATAGGACATACATCTAAATCACCTTTCTTTTCCTTTCTTGAGGGGTTAGATTCATCACAAATTACATGAACAGATTCTTCCATGCACATAATTCTTTTGTTGAAACTCTATAAGCTTTACTTTGTAATGAATATCCAAGAAATATGGCTTCATCAACCTTTGCATCAAACTTTTCAAGTGATTCTTTCCCATTATTTAACACAAAAAACTTCCAGCCAAAGGTTCTCAAGTGAGATATGTTTGGTTTCTACCTTTGTACAACTCATAAGAGGTTTTCTTCAAAATGGGTCTTATGAGAAGTCTATTCAAAGTATAGCAAACTGTACTAACTGCATCAGCCCAAAAATATTTTGACAAATTTGTCTCATTAAGAAGTGTTCTTGCACCTTTTTCAAGGGATCTGTTTTTCCTCTCCACAACACCATTTTGTTGGGGTGTTCTTGGAGCTGAACAATTGTGGTTAATTCCATTTTCTTCACAAAACTTTTCAAAATGTTCATTTTGGAATTCCCCACCATGATCACTTCTTATTGAGATAATTTTGTTGCATTTCTCATTTTGAAAAACCTTGGCCAATTTTCTAAAAGCATGAAAAGCATCACTTTTGGATTTCAAAAACAAAGTCAAGTATATCTAGAGTAATCATCAACAATCACAAGTCCATAATAATTGCCACCCAACCTCATAGTTCTAGAAGGACCAAACAAATCAATGTGTAGTAATTCAAGTGGTCTAGAGATGGATCCAATATTTTTGCTTTGAAAAGATATTTTAGTTTGTTTCCCCTTTTGACATGCATCACAAAGTTTGTCCTTTTCAAATTTGAGTTTTGGCAAACCAATCATTAAGTCCTTTTTAATAAGCTTATTCTTATGGTGCATGTTGATGTGACTAGCTCTCCTATGCCACAACCAAGATTCATCTAACTTACTCATTAAGCATGAAGTTTTGTGAAAGAATGCACGGCCAATAGAAAGTTGATAGATATTACCTTTCCTTTTGCCTGTATGAACTACTTCACCACTTTGGCCATCACATATCATACAACAATTCTCATTGAATGAGATCTTAAAACCTTTATCACATAGTTGGCTTATGCTTAGAAGATTGTACTTCAAACCATCCACATAGAGAACATTGTTAATCTTGGTATTGAAGCTATTTCCAATTTTGCCTTCACCAATGATCTTACCCTTGTTGTTATCTCCATAAGAGAAAAAGCCTCCATCTTTAGGAACAAGATTTGTGAGCAAAGACTTGTCACCCGTCATATGTCTTGAGCATCCACTATCAAGATACCACAAAGAAGTTCTTGCTCTTAGACATACCTGAAAAATCAAATTAATTCATAAAAGAAGGTACCCAATTGAGGTTGGGTCCATAGGGGTTACTGACTTTCTTTCTCTTTTCCACCCAAATGCACTCTCCATTTGGCACATAAAATCTTCTTGCAAAGCATTTATAGGATGTGTGTCCTCTCTCCATACAATAGTTGCAAATGACAGCTCTTGGAGATTTCTAAAGAAAGCATTTTGATTGATCCTTGACTTCCTTTGATATTTCTATTTTGGAGGCACAAATGTTGTCTTTTGGACAGATTTTGACTTTGGTTTATACCCCAATCCAGAAGTATCTCCAGCATATTTTTGTACATTAAGCATTTCATTGAAATCACATTTTCCTTTGTACAATTTTTGCAAGAGATCAATCAAATTGTTATTCTTTGAAAGAAGCAGCTTATATTTCTTTTCTTGATTGATTCTATACTCATTAAGGACCTTTTGCAACATATCATATTTGTCAACATTTGTAAAAGAAGAAGCACATACACAACCATTTGATTTGTAGCTTGAAATAAGTTTTTCATTTTCTTCCTTCAAGTTACAAATCCCAGCTTGTAGTTCAATAATCTTAGCAAGATGATTTTCAATATTCTTTCTAAGCTTATTGTTAGACTTTGAAAGCTTTTGTGCCTCTTTGTGCATTTCTTGAAAAGCAAGAATAGCTTGATCAAGTTCAAAATTTACCTCATCCTTTTCACTTAAGAGATCATCATCATCTTCATTGACAATGGATGTAAGGCACATGTTTGCTTCCTCTATTTCAATGGAGGATTCTGAACTTGTTGAGTCATTGTCTTCCCAAGCTATGTAAGCTCTTGTAGACTTTCCTTCTTTCTTCCCTTTGTTGTCCCCTTGTTGCTTCTTCAAGTAGATTGAACATTCAAATTTGATGTGGCCAGGTTTCCTACATTCAAAGCATGTAAAGTTGCTATCAATCTTGTTGTTGTTGTTGTTGTTGTTGTTCTTGGTGTTTCTTGGGAACCTTTTGTCCTTATTCTTCTTCAAGAATTTGCTGAACTTTTTCACTATCAAGTTCATGTTCTCTTCATCTTCCTCATCACTTGATTCCTCTTCTTTTTCAGCTTTTGTTGATGCAGCTCTTAGTGCAATTCCTTTTCCTTTCTTTTCTGCATCTTCAACACACATTAATTGAGACATATCTAATTCGTATTCAAGTAATTTACCAAAGAGAGCAGCCATGGACATTTTGGATAACTCCTTGGATTCTTTGATTGCTGTCACCTTTGGTTGCCAAGATCTAGTGAGACACTTCAAGATCTTGATGTTTAGTTCCTCAACATCAAAAGTCTTTCCAAGTCCCAAAAGATGATTCACAATGTGTGTGAATCTTGTTTGGAGCTGGGAAATACTTTCATTAGTGTTCATCTTGAACATTTCATACTCATGAATCAATGAATGCTTCCTTGATCTTCTTACTTCTTCAGTTCCTTCATGAGTGATCTCTAACATCTCCCACATCTCCTTAGCACTTGTGCACCTAACTGTTCTAAAGAATTCATCAGAGGAAAGTGCAGAGGTTGTCATATTTTTGGCCTTAAAATCATATTGAACAACCTTTTTCTCAACATCAGTCATCTCATCCCATTCTTTGGGAATCATGTCATCACCAACAATTTTGATGGGCACCACAGGACCTTTCTCTATTGCATTCCAAGCACCTGGATCGTTTGATTGAATAAAGATCTTCATCCTATTTTTCCAAAAACTGAAATGCTCCCCTTCAAACAAAGGAGTGTTTAAAGAAGCACTTTCCTTGAAAGTTATTTGTGAGGTATTCATTTTGAAAAAAAAATAGTGATATAGAGTAACTTTCAAGAACCAGCTCTTGATGCCAATTGTAAAGAATATGAATATCTCACACTTAACCAAGAGGGGGGTGAATTGGTAAAACCTTGATATTTTAAAAATTTCTTTAATCAAAATCAGAGTTCCTAGGATCTTTATCACTTTTCAAAACCAAGAAACCTTATTCAATCAAGTAGCTCAACCCCAAGGAATTCAATAAATCAAAACTGACTTTGGTCAAGCAATTTAAACAAGAACACAATGAATATAATAGTTAAGGTAAAGAGAATCAAAACACAAACAAATTTATACTGGTTCACTTCAATACTAGAAGCTACATCCAGTTTTCTTCCAACAAACACTAGGTTAGAGTTCCACTATTATAATTTTCAGTTCTTACAATCAATTACAAAGTCTCCCTTTATCAACCCCTAGATAAAGAACAGAAATCTAAAACCCTCTTAGATTCTAAGAGACAAGAACCTGAGAACACTACTCAGTTCTTTCACCTAGAGAACCCCTTCTCTAGTTCTAAGCAAGAACCCAATTACAATAGCCAAATCACAAAGAAAATACAAAAAAAAATTACAACCAGATTAAGGAGAGAAACAACCTGATGATCCAATGATGCAATGCAAAAAGAAGTTACCAAATCAGGTTGAATGATTACACATCAAAAAGCACAGCTTTCCTTAATCTTGAAAAGGTTTCAAGCTCCAAGAGTGAGTCAAACACTCATAATCAAGGCACAAAAGAGCAAAAACCAATTGAACACTTAGAAAACACTTAAGAATGCTCACAAGACTGTTTAAGCTCAGAAAATTCGTATGGGTAATGTTCCACAAAGTTAGAAAAGCAGTTGAACCTTAGTTCTATCTATAACAAACTTTTGTAATTGTCAGTAATCAATTAAACGCTCCATATAATTGATTATTTTGCTCATGTAATTGATTAAATCAAGAATGTAATTGATTAAACCGTTCATAAGCATTTCAGGATTTTCTCAACGAGCCAAATAATCGATTATTCCATCCTGTAATCGATTAAGACAGGAAGCTTCAAAATATCAAAATGCACTATGTAATCGATTATGAACTCTGGTAATCGATTAAGACAAGAGCTTGTAGCATTCCAAATACACTGTGTAATCTATTACAAAATGTGATAATCGATTATCTAATACAAACTTAAGATTTTCAAACACACAGTGTAATCGATTACTAGAAATGGTAATCGATTAAAGCAAGGAGATGGCTTTTTCAAATAAGCCTGTGTAATCGATTACGATACATTGGTAATCGATTATCCCATAATGACTTAAAATCATTTATAGCTATGTAATCGATTACTACCCATTAATAATCGATTTAAGTGTTCAACAAGGCAATTTATATAGAAACAAAGGTCAAATAATCGATTATTCCGATAGGTAATCGATTACATTGTTCTTGAAAGCTTTTCCATAATAGACTAAGAACAAAATAATCGATTATTCCTTTAAGGTAATCGATTAAAACAATATAAAATCCATTTTTCCAAAAACCTTTGAATCAAATTAAAAACTTAGTCAATTTACTAAAGCCTTGTGATTTTTATTAATCAAATTAATTGAATTATAGAATGATATGAATGCAATGCACTTGAATCACCAGAATTGCTTTTCTCTTACACATTTCACACTAATTAATCTTCAAGGCATCCATTGCATGTTGAAAGCTCAAAACCAATGCTTGATTCCTTTGCATTCTTTAAGTAGCTCTCCCTGAATCCAACAGTGGTGGTTGTCGGAGTCGTCGAGTCGCGTAGCGTCGTCGTGTGGATGTAGAGGCTAGTTGCTATATTTCATGTGGATGGAGTTTTCCATACGGATTCGGTAATCCGTATGGATGTTACGGATTACCTGATCCGTAAGGAGCATACGGATTACATAATTCGTACCTAACAAATTTTCCTTTTAAAAATTAAAAAAAAAATTGTTAAAAAAGTTGTATTTAATAAAAATTGCATTTAATTGTATAGATTATTTGATTGAGTAGATAATTGGAAGTTAATATTTGGATTGTTGAAACTTTCATCATTTGTTAAATCCATATGTGTTTGTTTTTTTTAAAATAGGGTTTTATTTTAATTTTTTCACCTAAATATACATTAAAAAAATACCAAAACATACATGTTTACATTTACACTGTGATACCAAACATCATAAGTCAATGTATTCGTCTGACGTATAAAAATAAAAAAGAGATAATATCTGATTTCTTTTGATGTTGCAAAAGACCTATCTTTAATCCAAGAAAGACAGGGAAAATAATGTTATAGGAACCAATCTAATGGCTTAGCTTTCTGGACCATTCAGAATTGGATCTATTTTTGTTGATGTGGCCTACTATGATACGTTACCACGATGGCCAACCATAGTTGTTATTAGAAAGCCATTAGGCGTAACTTTAGGTCTAGTGGCTGTGCATCACCAAAAGGCCTTTCAAAAGACACGTTAAAGGGAACATAAAAACATATGTGTACGTCAGAGAGACGACGAGAAGAAAGGACATTGAAGGAAGAAAGAAAAAGTGGTAAACAAGATAGTATGGCTATTAGTTTTTGAGTGAAGGTTGTACATTGGCCGCTACTTATGGGAAAGAGACTTTCCAATATATTCTTGAAGGAAAAAAATATTAAAATTTAACAAATTAATTTAAGATTAAATAAAAAAAATGAGAGACACATGTTGTTGAACATAACAATAATTAAAAACAACGTGAATAACGGTAATTGAGATGAGAGACACGTGTAGTTGAACATAATAAACAATACTGAATAATCATAGTTTGAAAGATGTTGTGTAGCGGACATGTCTTCTTCCATTTGAATCATTCTAGTGAGCATCATGACGACCATCTGCATCGATTATTGGCACATGTTGATCGATTATTAGGGCTTGTTGGGTAACTGGTTTGTTAAAAATAGCTAAAATTTCGATTGCACAAGAACATTTCCAGTAGTTGGATTCTGCTAGCACCTTTAACACGTCTTCATCAGTTGTCAACTGTATAATGTGATATTCGATTAAATTTTCTGAATATTTTGCATGGGCTGGCTATCGAAAAAACAATTTTCTTACTACCTGTGAGTTGTGAATTCCATAAGGGGGAACCCCTACAGACGCAACTTGCTTGATCACATCCTTGAGTGTTTCAAAGTTGCATCCTGAAGGAATTTCAAATCTTATTGGATTTGTTCCAATGAAGGGATAACCCACAAAATTGTCTTGTCGTGATATGTTCCACTTACCATTGTAATATAACAGTGCATCATGTGTAAGGATGATGGTAGATCGAAGTAGGTTGAGTATACCATCGGGTGTTCTGTTGGTGGTACATAATAATTCTATAGGGCCAACACAAGGGTATTGGTCATTGCACATTAACATTGTGCAAAGATCATCATCATTTGTCAGTTGCAGAGAATGAAAAAAGTATTGTTGACCTACATCTAGGGATGGCTGTTGGTAGTAGATTTCATGCCCAAATTGAACATTGGTTAGCAGAAGGGTGTTGTGCATTCTACTCTTGAGTGACTAAAAAGAACACTCATTAGGAACTGGCATTGGTATTGGAGTAGGACATTGAAAAGAAACACCAGTTTGGTTGTGTGTGATGGATCCATTTGGAAAAATGAATGCTAATTTGGAGTTAGCAATGGTCTGACTGCTTGTTTCTCCTAAGAATGTCATAGTAGTGAGATTGAATTTGTTTGCAGAGGTATGTTGTGTGGGAGTGTGTGGTTGTGTTAAGGGTGTTTGGTGTTATATATAGTTGTGTGGGAGTGTGTGGCTGTCTTTCTAATAGAGGCTTGTTTGGAATCCAATGTTGATTGAGACATGTCATTATTCAAATTTTTCTTTTATCGATATAGTGCATAGTGTTGTCAATTCCGACTAAGATTTTACGCTTCACATGGTGTACCAGGCATGCATTCTATCAAATTTTTATAGCATTCGTCATAGTGTTGTCAATGTCATTTTACCGTTCCACATGGTGTAGCAGGCATGCGTTATGTCAAATTTATTGCCCATTATATGGAGGACCACAAAGTGTTTTTATAGCATTTGTCATAGTGTTGTCAATATCGTTGTCAATGTCATTGTAGAATTGAAACATGGTTTTTATGTTATAAACTTAATGTTAGTAAATTTTATTATTATGCGTCTGTGTGTTTTTATTACTGATTAAATTTAATTATTGTTTGTTAGGATGGACAGCGATGAGTGGATGTATGACAGTATTATGTCTGAAGCAAATAATATGAATGAAGACATTGGAGCGGACCCTGAAGTTTTTGAAAACAATAATTGTTTAGTTGATTGTTCTGCATCATTCAAAATGATTGAGGTATTTATGTCATGTTGAATGTAGTTAAAGTTGTTAAATGATTAAGTTAAGAAGATTAAACATGAATTATTAATTTGTGTAGGTGTTTGAATCACGTGATGCGATATTGAAATGGGCTCGTACTGTTGCAAATGAGAATGGTTTTGTAGCTGTGATAATGAGGAGTGACATATCGACTGGAAAAATAGAAAGGACATCATTTGTCTTAATTGGTTGTGAAAGGAGTGGCAAGTATAGACCATGGAAAAATGGTTTCACACCTTCAATGACTAGCACTAGAAAATGCGAGTGTCCTTTTAAGTTGCGAGGCAAACCAGTTCCAGGAGGTAATGGGTGGATGGTGAAGCTAATATGTGGCTTGCATAATCATTCTTTGGCTAAGTCATTTTGTGGACACCCATATGCCGGTCGACTAACTGAGGAGGAGAAGATAATTGTTACTGACATGACAAGGTCGATGGTGAAACCAAAGAATATTCTGCTAACTTTGAAGGAGCACGATGTCGATAATGTCACAAGTTTGAAGCAAGTATACAATGCACGATATGCATATTGAACGCGTACAAGGGGCAATAATACTGAAATGCAACAGCTAATGAAAATTCTTGAACGTGACATGTATATTCATTGGCATAGAGTGAAGGAGGAAAATGTTGTACGTGACTTGTTTTGGGCACATCTGGATGCAGTACAATTAAGCAATGCATATCATATGGTGTTCTTGATAGACAGTGCATACAAAACAAATAGGTATAAACTTCCTTTACTTGACATTGTTGGTGTGACACCTACTGGGATGACATTCTCAGCTGCATTTACCTATTTAGAGGCCGAACGTATGAACAATGTTGTGTGGGCCCTTGAACGGTTTAGAGGGATTTTTCTTAAAAGTGAATTTTCCCTAAGGTCATTGTTACGGATAGAGATTTAGCATTGATGAGTGCAGTCGAAACCGTTTTTCCAGAGGCAACCAATTTATTGTATAGGTTTCACATTGACAAGAATGTCAAGACAAAATGTAAAACTTATATTTGGCAGAAAAATGCATGGGATTATGTCATGGAAGCATGAGAAGTGTTGTCGATTGTGCTAATGAGAAGCAATTTGATGATTGTGTTATGAAGTTTGATGTTGCATGTGCACCGTGGCCAAAGTTTGTTGATTACGTGAAGGACACTTGGTTGAATCCCCATAAAGAAAAATTTGTGTAGCATGGACAAAAAAAAGTCATGCATTTTGGAAATACAACAACAAACAAGTAACTTTGGCTTATGACATTGGTTAAATTATCATTTGCATATGTTTAAAGTCTTTGAAATGAATTGATAATATCATAAATTGCAGGGTTGAGTCTACTCATTGGACCTTAAAACGGCTACTACAGAATAGTGTTGATGATTTGTGCACGATTTGGGATGCGATGAACAATATGATCACCTGGCAACATACTGAAATCAAGGCATCTTTGGAAAGAAGTACACATGTGGTAGGACATTTTTTAAAGTTACGTTATACAAGAGACTTGTTGGCATGGTATCTAGGTATGCGTTAAATCAAATTGCTGCTGAGTATGAGCGGGTGCATTATGCTGGCAAAAACCCTTCTCATTGTGGATGTGTGCTGAGAACAACGCATGGTTTGCCTTGTACATGTGAGCTATATAAGTATGTTATTGGGAGCATTCCAATTAACACCGTTTATATGTTTTGGCGAAGATTAAACTATTCAGACAACGATGCAGATGAATACCAAGTCAGCATAACGGATGAGATAGAAGTTATATCTAACCGTTTTGAAATGCTTGATTTGTGTGGAAAAATGACACTAAAGTCTAAGCTTAAAGAAATTGCGTACCCTGATTTGAATTCCATGTGCCCCCCCCTCGATAAGGTCAAAACTAAAGGTGCTCAGAAGAAGAACATCACAAAGCACCAACGGTTTACAAGAAAGGACCCGTCTTACTTCGAATATGTGGATGAGTTACATTCTGTGCAAAATAGTTGCTTTACTCCAAAACAGTGCAGTTCCTCATCTGATGTTCTAATGAAAAACTGGATGCTTCCTATGCTCGATCAATTTCATCCATTTATGCAGAAATTTATTGTAGACATAACTAATGTAAAAGCTTATGGTAATTGTTCATATCGAGTAATTGCTGCTTTATTAGGTTATGGTGAAGAGGCATGGTCTTTGGTACGCAATCATCTGCTCAAAGAACTTGCACAATGGACCGATCAATATATATCGTTCTTTGGTGGGATAAAGAGGTTTGAAATGTTAAAGCGGTCCCTACTAGTTGATGGATTGTCCAAGGTAAAACATCATTCTTCTTTCACGTGATTTGGCAATACTTGAAAACCAAAATGCATTCATTATATTTGATTAACTGATAATTTGCAGGTAACGATGGATAAGTGGATGGATATTATAGATATGGGTCATGTAATTGCATCAAGATATAACATTATTGTAGTATCCCTGGCACTCCAGCAAAGTATGACATTCTTCCCTTTAAGAAGCCAACCTCTTAGAGATCCTCAAGCTCATCGCATTTTGTGCATTGGTCATGTGTTTGGAAACTATTTTGTTAAGGTAAGACATAAATTGTTTAATTTTGATGCATACAATTTATTTTGCCAAATTCATAATTTATGTGGCCATTTGTTTAAAACAAGTTACTTTGACATAAAATTGTCCTTTGCCTTTGATGGCATGTTTGTGGGCTAGTCACTGTACCACCGAAGCTTAACAGTGGCTCAATCATTACATTGATCGAATGCAAATGTATACTAAATCGATGAAGTTGTGCACACATGTTGATTTAGGAGATGTATAGACATTTATTTAACAATGCAAATGTATGTCTTCTGTGATATAATATGTTCAATGATTAAAAACATGTTCCGTCAATTGGTGTTCAAAGTAACTAAACAACAATTATGAAAAATAAGCGTTCCAATACATTAATGTCAGACAAAATAAATGTCAATCGCGACCACCGAAAGGCCTCCTCTGCGTTGTCTAGTTCGTCTAGGTCGAGTGTATACAATGCCATAGTCAGTGACACCACGAACTAGATGCAGCAGTTGCTCCATCATGGACTATGCATTTATGCCTTCTGTGACCATCCTCATGTCAAGCATATGTTGCAACCCCTCAGCAACCCGTTGGCACACATTCTTAAAAAAACAATGATTATAGTTAACCAATGCATTACGAAAAAATAAACGTGTAGTAAAGCATAAATAATTAAATTGCATGATGATTACCACTAAATGTGTCGACGAATCTGTAGCAGCATCATGTAACTGGGTCTGGGATGGTGCAGGCTGAGGCACTGGTGGAATCTATAAATAGGCCTCCTCATACTGAGACGGAGTCATGAATGGGTGGGAAATGTGGAAGAACCACCCTATATATGCAGCACCACATTGACTTGGATAATCAACCAAGTCTCTGGTTGCCACGAGGTACTCCGCGAAGTGGACCCACCTGTCTTCAATGTCTTCAATAGAGGGAACATCAACCACAGGAAGGGGTGGAATTTGTTGAACATACCCAAACTGCCTAACTACCCTCTCAGGTAAATACCTACAAATGTGAGGATTCCATCTAAGGAAACCAGAAAACAAACTAATCATGTCAAACCCCTTGTGGGCGAGATGCTCCACATAAGGTGTCTAACATATATCAGACGGTGTCAACCTATCTATACGTTTACGATAGGTTGCCACCGGTAAGGCCTTCGCACTCGTCCACCGTAGGCATGAGGTTGCCTCTCGTCATAGTGCTCGTCTGCAACCACATTTCCTATAGTAGGAAAATGCTCATATATCTAGCACTACAAATTGAAAACAATGCAAGTCAGGAAATCATACAAACAAAACACACAGATACAATAACGTTTAATAATTACACGCATCAAACTATATCATTACCTGTAACAAAATAATGTAGCCTGCAAGATGTTTCCTGTGGTGCTTACATGCGTAGCTCAAATTATCATACATGTGGATAAGAGCAGCCGCACCCCACGCAAATCCCGCGGATTGGTCCAAGTCTCGGAAAGCCTCTAAGAATACCACACCTATATGTGTGGCACTCTTGTTGGCAAACAATGTGCAACGAACAAGGTGAAGTAAATATGCCCTGGCGACTAATATCCGCTGCCTCAACTGACACTTCGCATAATACAACTCTCGGAGCCATCATAGTCTAACATATGCCCCGTGGCACTGTGATGTCTCAGCTCCATCAACATTATATCTTTCAATAAGAAACAATTTAATTATAAGATATTTGATTTCCATTAAACCAATATAAAACAATAAAAGCTTATCTATACATTCTCAATTCCTGAAATTAGATACTTAATACATCTGAGTCACATACAAAAGAATGATAATAACATAAGATTAAAACCTAATTTATCCTCTGTTGTACAATAAAATATTGAGACTCAAAGCAATGACTCAAAGAAAACTCAACCCTTATATACTCACTTCAAAACTCTTGAAGCATAATCAGTAGATCCTTATTCTTTTAATACAAGTACAACTGCCTCTTCAGTGCTCATCTAAACTTTCGCATCTAATCTTTGTTATTGGCATCAAGTCCTTCATCCTTCTCTGAAAAACAAAGGGTGTATTAAGTGAGTCACTCATCTTCTTTAAAACCAAAAGCAAACGACCTTACGGTTATAAACATGCATACTAACCACCACTAGATGGTCCTTTCATGGTCTCACTCGCAATCTTATTCATGTTTCTAATAGATTTTAATGTATCACATCGTGGGCCCGTTGTCACTGGAACTTTTAGAACTCAGTGGTCTTACATAATTTTAAATTGTTAGGAGTACACCCTCACCATAGTACAATGGCAGGCTCTCACCAACTGGTTATGTCTTGATTTGTCAGGGTTGCCAAGTCGGCACTGTGGAAACGCGACCACAAACTCAACGTCATACCACCAAGAAACAGCAAGTCAATGATCCACCCCCCAAGTAACACTCTGTGTGGTCATCTAATCTCTGAGGAATGACTCCTTAACGAATTTCCCCACTGGGATTGTCCCTTACAGATTTGTGTTGGCTTCTCTATAAATGGTATCGGATGACGGTCAACTAAACGACATAAGTTTATTAGCACATCACACGGAGATCAACATCTCCCCCACTATCTTAAGTGGTCAATCCATTGTTACCCCATCCTTCACAAACATAACACACAACATAGATATAGATCCCCACACAATCTCTCCAAAGCTTGTCTCCACAGCTAGCAATCACAAAGAGATCATATTTCTTGAACGACGTGTTATCCTTATCATGATTTTGTCACGTTTTGCATGGTTTAACCATGACCAAATAGAGAAAGGGCTCTCCCTTCTCCCTCTGTGCTCACAAACAAGTGTGATCTTACAAACATCAAACTCAATTCATGAAAACACATGCATCATGCACCACAACAACACATCACAATCCATAACAATTCATTAAAGCATTCTCATCCATTCCATGAATTGGATTTATGTCCCATCCCACGTTTTATTACATTTTATGTTACCCTTCCTTCTCTCAATATTATGTGGGGTTTATCATGACTTATGCTCTCCAAGAAAGGGTCCTAAGGCTTATTCTAAGTCCAATCCTTATGAATGTACTCTGATGTGCAAAGGTGCCTAAGATTTAATATGGCTAATAATTTATTAGGTTCACACTTTTATTAAGTATTTATTCATTATTTGTCACAATGAATCTTAACTATCATGAGAATTAAATTATAGTTTCTATAAATGCACTTATGCATTGAGTCCATTTGTCCCACCTCAAGGATCCCATGATCCTTAATCACACCAAAAAATACCACATTGATATATAAGCACACACTCAATCAAGATTTTCAGCTCACAATTTGCCCAAGGATCACTATACCTCTCGGTCTCCAATTCAATCAATAAAAATTCAATAGAAGCAATTAAAAGAAATCCATTCACAATAGTCAATAAATCATGTTAAAGTATAATGGTCTCCCTTTGAGGTAGAGTCATTCAATAATGGTAAAGTATAAGGGTCTCAAGACTCATTCCAATAACAATTTAGTAATAGCGATTAAAGTGCAAATAGTTCATACTCAATTTGATTCAATTCCTAACTTATTAGTGCTTAGTAAAAGTAAATACTTCAATCATAACATTAAAACCCATTTATATTATTCCAAAACCCCAGATCAACACTTAGATTACAAGGCTTGTTTTAAGTGAAGGATAGACTCTATATAGCCTCAGAACCTTCTCCTTACCAGCACAAGGGTCTTCGATGTCCACAGCAGTCTAGAACTTCCACTTGGAAATCGACTTGCAGGCCAAGACCTCCTTGGTCTCGTGGTCCATGCAGAGGTAGGTTATGTCGAACTCGCTCTTGCCCAGTTCCCGGCCCAATATGTACTTGTCGCTTATATGCATCTGGAGGCTCATTGGAATCACGTCCTTCAAGACCTAGATCGGAGTCGCCAATCGGGCCGATTTGTCCGAGAACGGGTTCAATTTTTTATGGTTTTGCTCCTTCTTCCTAACACCGCGTTTCGTTTCATTAGACTTCTTGTTCCTATTGTTGGTGTTGTCTTCTACTGTTGTTAGAAAAAAGATATCAATTTTCCCTTCCAGGACCTATTATGAATGGTCTTGCACAAGTAAAATACTTTATGCACAAACAATAATTATGAAAGCAACACAACACAATTTTTAACGTGGAAAACATTCTCAATGTGAGAAATAAAAACCATGGGACCGATCTCGGAGTCCACCCAAATTCTTCACTATCAATAAATGAATATATTTACAAAAGGGTTCCAACAACCATTACAATTAACAAACAACTTAAACAAAAGTTGTACCAAACCATCACAAGAGGCAAATATACAAAATATACTTTTATACGAAATATATTTCTACCACTAGAAATAACAACTGACAAATTCCAACGATCAAATTGACGTATTGCAAGAGAGGAACACACTGACCAAATTTAAGGACACGGTTAATCAAAGAGATAACCCTTTCTCAATATCACTGGCTGAAACAAGATAGAACAGAGCAGGAATTCTGAGAACCTCTATTTGTAATTGAAACAATTCCTCTTTAAAACACTTAAATGAATAATCCGAGCGGTAGGAATGTAGAAACAAATTTTATTGGTTAGTATGAGAGAAATGTCCCTCGCAATACCAATGCATGCTTCAAAAAATAGATTCAGAACCAATTCGGTTTGAGAATTTCTGGTAATGCTACAAGTCTCTATTCAAGAAACCAACCATTAGATGTGAATAGTGGTGAGTCACGAAGTTGATGTAAAAGTTTCATCAAGATCTAACGGTTAAACAAGGAGATCGAGAAGATTGAAGGATAACAGTTTCTGCCTTTCTCAACATGCGAATTTTGATATTTTCTTTCTCCTCTCCTTTTTCTCTCTCTTGTGTTTTCAAATTAAGCCAACCATTAGATGTGAATAGTGGTGAGTCAGGAACTTGCTATAAAAGTTTCATCAAGATCTAACGGTTAAACAAGGATATCGAGAAGATTGAAGGATGACAGTTTCTGCCTTTCTCAACATGTGAATTTTGATGTTTTCTTTCTCCTCTCCTTTTTCTCTCTCTTGTGTTTTCAAATTAACTGCCAACGTATTAAAAGAAGGAACCCTAATATTTCTTTATTGGGCTGGACTTGTCTTAGGATTCAAGCCCAACATCTACGACATCAGCTTTCGCACGTGTTGCAGTTTCCATAGTGAACTTTCTAGAGCATCAAGGTGTGTCTCTCTTTCTCTGTTAAGTGTTTAAGGTTTATTGTGAAGTGTCTCGTCGTGTGGTGCCTCTGTCTATTATTTTAATTCAACGAGAGTATCATATTCGATCCAAGCATGACTAGGCCTTTGTCTCCTTCTTCTCCTCCACTTCTTCAAACATCACCACTTCCAGGTATGCGCTACCCAACCTTCATTTTCAAATTATGAATCCTTGCCCTGTTCTTATTAATCAAAATCCCCCTTTATTTTTCATGTTTATTGTTTGCCTCACAATTATTGTACACCCGAGATTGAAAGATCACGAAGTGTCCTAGACATAGTCAAATACACTAGGATGGCTAAATTATAACTAGCAAACATTTAACCAAAAAGACAAAAGGAATTTTTTTCACTATGATAATCTCTATAAATATCAGTGTGTTTGTTTGTTGGAAGAGTATATTTGTTAAATAATACAAGGATACAAATTTCACTGAATAATTTGGGTTTATCAAGGTCAACACCCTACATTTACTCATTACTGACCTTATATAAATATGCAAATACTTCTGGTATGCAGAAAGGAAACTTTAGAGCAGAGATACCTCCTCATTTCATCATCCCGTCGTTTAGCATCCATTTCCTTGCTTGTGGGATATTTTGGAAGACTTGAAGGATCAGAAACATAAGGTTTTGTGGTAAAGAACTGTGGGATGTAGGAGCAGACAAGCAAGGTAAATGTATGAGTTTGACTTTAAAAACATTATCAAAACTCAACAATGACACCTAAATCAGATTTAAGGTAATTTCACTTTATCAATTCTTAGTTCTTACGCATACATACCTATATTATATTCATTTTAGACTATCTACATACTTTATCATGCAGATCTAAGACAAGTCATCCATTCCATGCAGGAATTAATTTAAGTTTAATTCCAAAAGAAAACACGATAAAAGCAAATTGTTGAATCTATTCCAAGATGGGATTCTTATGGTTAAGATAAACACAACTTAAGAGAGGAACATCAACTCCAAAAGGATATGATGTAAACTATATTTCTTCATATTTTTGTTTATGATAAGTTTTGATTGATTGAGAATGTAGAGGGTAGGATACATATCATAAGTTTGATACCTTTTATAAAAATCTGCTCAAAATTTTATCTAAATATTAATTTATGATTAATTGAAAATGTGAAATGTAGGAAACATTTATTTGTATTTTCATTTGTTACTTTGGTGTAACTTCAAAACAAATCACACCAATGTGTATTACGGTATAGTCCAAAAATATAGAATGCAGGAAACATTTATTTATATTTTCATTTGTTACTTTGGTATAACTTTAAAATAAATCACATCGGTGTGTATTACGTATAGTCTAATCATGGAATGTCACATGTATTACACAGTCACGTCAGCCAATAAAATTTGATTTTTGTTTTGCAATTAAAACCTAAGGTCCTTATAGCAAAATTTATATTTATATATTTTTTTATTTTAGTTTTAAATTTAATATTTTATTAAAGGATCACTTTATCCCTAAACTTCACCATTTTCAATATTTTGATTTTTGAATCAACAATTGATTGTGGTGGTTATATGACGATTGGTGGGTTATTTGATTATGCGAAATTGGGCGTCGACATTTTGTGGTAGTCATAGTCGTTGTAGGCGATGTAGTTGGTTGGGAAGATTAATTAATTAAGGTGTATAAAGAGATGTCTAGGAATTAGGCACCACATATAACATAGGTGGGTTAGATGTGAATTTATTCTATGACTTGACTGGATTTCTTTAATCTTTTAGTGAAAATGTTGTTTAAATGTAAATCTAGAGATGGTTAAAATAAAAATATAAGTGGAGAGAAAAAGGGTGTTCATTGGAGATTTGGAGGTTGGGGGAGATCGACGGTAATGAGAAGGTGAATGGTCAGGGTCTTAAGGATAATATGGGAAAGAGGGAAAGACAAAAGAAAAAAAAGAAAGTTAAAAAAGAAGGAAAATCTTCGCTATTGATTCAAAAATCAAAATATCCAATGTTGACGATTAGGGATAAAGTGATCTTTTAATAAAATATTAAATTAAAAAATAAAAATAAAAACCTCGCTGTAAGGTCCTTAGGTTTGAATTGCTAAAAAAAAATTGATTGACTAATGTAGTTATATAATTCATGTGACATTCCCTGATTGGACTATACATAATACATATTAGTATGAATTATTTTAAATTCACATTGAAATAACAACCTTTTCATTTCCTATTTTCACCTTCTGATTATCATATTGATGGTAATTTATTTTGTGGTTTAAAAAAATTGTTTAAGAATTTTTGTTTTTTCCATTTTCTTTATAAATCTTTAAAACACAAAGAAGTATAGTTTTATAATTAAAAATGGAAAACAGAAAATACATCAAAAGCAAATGGATCTCATTAATAGTCAATAGTATTACAAAAGATATCCATATCATCACATCTTGGTTGAACAATTTTTCAAGTTCATCTTTTTTATTTTACTTATTTTTTACTCTATTTTTGTCTTTGTTTTTTTTATTGTTTTTGCCAAGTCCAACCATTAGTTTTTGGAATGTGGGCAAAAAGACAACCTTGAATTATTAAACTCTTTACATTATATATATATATAGAGAGAGAGAGAGAGAGAGAGAGAGAGAGAGAGAATAATTAATGAATGGGACTCCTTGCGTAAAATTGCATATTAGAGAAAGCGAAAAGGAAAAAAAGTTAAAAACCAAAGAAAGAAAGAAAGAAACAAAAAGAGTGTTTTGCTAAGTGCATACTATTATAAAAACCGTACAATTGTTATCACGAGTTGGTTGAACAATTTTTTTATTTTACTATATTTTCTATTTTTTTTAAAATCATATATATTGCTGCATGAGTCCAACTACTAGTTTTTGGAAAGCGAACAAAAGACAACATAGAATTATTAAACTCTTTACAATAATTTTTTTTTAAAAAAAACAAAAAGAGTGTTTTACTTAGCGCATAATATTATAAAAATTATCCAAGACCACTTGATGGTTGAACAATTTTTTAAGTTTTTTTTTTACTCTACCTTTCTCTTTGTTTTGTTTTGTTTTGTTTTTTTGTTAAAAATCGTATAATGCGCAGGTCCAGCTACTAGTTTTTGGAAAGTGGACAAAAGATAACAGAGAATTGTTAAACTCTTTACATTAAATATATAGTTTTTTAAGAAAAAAATATTGAATGAGACCCTTTTACAAAATTCGAGAAATCAAAAAGGAAAAAAAAACAAAAAAAAAAGAAAGAAACAAAAAAAGTGTTTTATTGAGCGCATAATATTATAAAAACTATCCAACTGTCATCATCATCAACTGTTGATTGATTAGTTTTTTAAGTTATTTTTTTTTTGTTTATTTTACTTATTTTTTACTCTATCTTCGTGTTTGCTTTTATTTTTATTTTGTTAAAATCCGTAATACACAAGTACAACTACTAGTTTTGGGAAATTGAACAAAAAAACAACATTGAATTAAACTATTTAGACTATATATATATATTAAAAAATAATTAATG
>PYAF01000666.1:1380966-1403046 GCA_007407185.1 Glycine tomentella | reverse complement strand
ATTTGTTTCTTATATATAGAAACTAGGATAGTATTGTTAATTATTAATACAAATAATATGTAATTTAATCATTTTAATAATATTATTAATATTATCTATCACATTGTTGTTAAGAAGTTTATGCCTATTTTTATGATTGAACAAATCACATATAGAATATTAAAAATTTTCAAACAAACATACTCACTATTTTTTATCCCGTGTTGTTATGTTGGAGAGATTATTTTTGTGACACTTTCTAGTAATTGTTTATACTTATTTTTACACTTGAGTAAATTATATTGTGTGAATAAAGACAATAACATTTCAAGTAAAATTTGTCACACTCTTCGGCACATGTTTATGTCTATTTTCACAGTCGGACAAATCACATTTAATGAATAACACAAGTTAAATATTATGCTAGATATATTAATCCTGTTGTGATTGCATATTTCAAACATATTCTTAGTGAACATTGCTGAATAGTTTATTTTCATTAAATAAAGACAATCACATTTAAGATAAATTTGTGATGCTAATTGGATAAAAAAACAAAATTCAAATAAAAATGTCACAATCTGACAATTGTTTTGCCTATTTTCTCACTTGAATAATCACATTGAGTGGATGACATAGTTTAAATAATTAACTTGATTTTATTAAGTGTTTATCACAATTTAAATATTACACTTATGGTATTAATTTTATTGTGATTTTGCATATTTTAAATATTTTTTTAATAAATATTGTTCAATTAATTAGTTCCATTAAATAAAAGTGAAAATTGTCATATTATTTGATAGATGTTTATGCTCATTTTTACAGTTAAATAAAAAAAATCCAAATAAAAATACTCAAATTTTCTGTATATCCCGTGCATCACACAAGTAAAAAAAAATAGTTTAATGGAAAAAGGAGAACATATAGAAGAAAGATTGTTAGGAATTCCTAAGAGAGAAGAAATTGATTTAGACCAAAGTTGTTATTTTTAACACTTAAATTTTAAAATAGTCCTCAATGTTTTGATTTACACATAATGTGCCACGTCACCAACACTATTAATGTTAATTGAATGGTGCTAACAAACTAAGATAATCTACAATGGTAGAGTTTTTTTAATGAGTTGCTTAACAAAAAGTATTGTTTTGGTGTGTCACATATAATTTTAAGTTGTTTAAAATATTACGCAGGAGTTGCTTAACTTTGTGTTTAAATATAAGAGAAAGAAATATAATATTTGTGACTTAAGTAACTTGTTAATAGAAATATGCATTGCAGAAAAAAATTAATTTAGTTGCTTAAAATTGAGGTGACACAAATTGATTTGCTTATATCAATATTATTAAAGATTATCTAACACGACTAACATTTTATAATTTTAAAAATGTATTTATCAGTTTTTAAAAATTTATTTTTATGTGATAATCTGGGTGGGTGGCTACCCTTAATTAAAACAACACTCGTCACTGATGATGATACATACACATCTTGGATCTTAATTTTTTTAATATTTATTTATCATTGTTATGTCTTTGAAACAACATTTTGTTTTTGTGTACTCAAATTTGGTCATGTCTCTTTCAAATTAAATTTTAATATACAAATTTTAGTTATACACTTTTCCATGATCGCTCTTTGTCATTAATAATTGTCATTCTTCTCACCAAAATCCTTCAAAGAAAAAGGTTTGAAAATGAGATAGGGAAAGTAGACCTCTCTGTTGTGTTTGACAAAGCAAATTCAACCAAAGAACATGTAAATAAGCGTAACCGGGTGGTAACCAATTACGAAAATTTTATTATTCTTATTCTTGCTATTAAATTACATTACAAATAATGAAGCATACTCTTGTTGTAGTTGTTGCCATACCCTATGGCGTTCTACGAAAGAAAGAAAAGCACACATTTTAATACAGTTTGTTGTTTGTTGTTTGTTGCAGCATAAGACTAGTGATTACATGGCACAATATACAATAAATCACTGACTCCGCATTCCTCTTCCCTTCATGACATGTCTCCTTAGGCCAGGTATATGGACATTGGTGATGTAGTCATTCCAATTAATGCTCTTTACATCAAAGCCAAACTCCCTCTTTTCTTCTTCCGACATGCTTTCCATCAATCTTTGTGCGTTACTGTTATCAAACCTGCATCACAGTAATTTGTTTAAAATCAGTATAATTTATTCCTCATTACATGTACGGTTGTTTCTATTTTATTTTATTTTAAGTAAACAATATATGTACTAATAACGTAAAAAAGTTTTATATTATAATTTAATTACAAATTATCAATGTAAATTTATTAACTTTTACATAGGAATGTAACTAGATTAGTTTGGATTGAATTTGGTCTTACATGTGATTCAACCCAATCAAATTCGAAAGAATTTGTTAGGGTCTATTTTTTAAGAAAAAAATGAAACTCAACTCAAACCAACCCATTTGTAGACAGTTTGGGTTGGATTAGATCAACAGGTCAGAACATCTAATTTTATATGTTCTTTTTTGAAATGCAATATTTTTATAAGCTAACTTTTTTATTAAATGAATTAGACACAATTATTTATTATTAGATTTTTTATTAAAAAGAAAATTTTGTGATGTTGTCACACCTCACTTTACTTAATTGACTCCTATCTATCTATCTATCTATCTATCTATCTATCTATTTATCTATCTAACTATCTATTTATCTATCTATTCATAGGAGATGAAAAATTAAGCATACCATATTTGAGATAAGGAGTTTCAATAAGCATGGTGAGGATAAGTTTCAAACACTTTTTTCTATCAAAATCAATGAGATACTACAAGGCTTACTCTTTATAAACAGATCTAAAATAGTCTTAGAAGTCCATCTGAAGTGGTTTCAATCAATAAAACCCTTGTCACTATGATCCTGGTTAAGGATGTGTTGGTGATTATTCAATTCAGGTTGATAAGTCTATGAATACATTTGATTTGTTAAAAAGACAGGACAAACATAATAACACTAGACAAGTAGTTGAGTTACAGGATCACTTTTTGTACTGTAAGTTATTTGGTGGTCGATGAACAAAATAAGTAATTTTCTATTGTATCTTGTTTAATGTGCTTATGTATTGGATAAAATAATGTAAATTTTACTATAATACCCTTTGTATTGTACAATGTTTGATTTGCACCCAGAAAAGATACATAAGGAGATTTTGAAGCTTTTAATTATTTTATTATTTAACATAATTAATATCATGCTTTATTAATATTATAATTTATTAATATTGTGATATATTTTAAAGCATTATTTTAGACATTGTTATAAAAAAATTTACAATTTATTAATTATATTGATATATTTTTAATTATATCTTATAAGTATCATATTATAAATTAAATAATTCAAAATAAATTAATGAAATGTATAAGTAAACTAATAATAATTTATCAAATGTTATAACTCAAATTATTTCACAATCATATAATGTTATTAAAATATAAAATCTTATTAAGATGATTTTTGGTAATATGTAAATTCAAGCTTTCTTGATTATTAAATATTGAAGGAGAGGATGGTGACGTTGGAGGGGGAGTACGGTGCGGGGGAGCGGATCAAGATGACGCTAGATTGAGAGTTGTGGGTGAGGTTCACGGAGCTGAAGTTGTCGATGGCACAACTGGCGGTTTGAAGGAGCGTGGTGATGAGCTTGCCGGAGGGGGAGGAGGGCGGATGTTGGACCAGGAGAGGAACTAGAGGAGGACATGGTAGCGAAGGATGTCGGCGAGGTGGCTGGGTAGAGGAAGTCAGTGGCGGTGAGGTAGGCGTTGGGGACGGCAAGAGTGGAGGGGGAGGAGCGGTCTAAGAAATCCGTGGTGAGAGGCGTGGCGAAGGCGAATGAGGTGAATTGAGAGAGCTCTGGCACAGTGGAGAGGAGGGCAGTGTGGCTGTTAATGTTTGGAGAGGGAGGTTTAGAGAAGGAGGTGCATGTGGAAATAGAAAAAAAGGTGTGGGATAATGGAAAGTCAAAATATAGGAATAGTATCATATTTTTACTTTTGTTAGACACTGGACAAAAGGTTGTAGGGATTTAGTGTGTTACAAGTTTATCATTCTTTGTACTGTCCCTTAGTCATTTTTTTAATCAAACGTTGGATAAATATTTTTGTATTGTCCAATACCTTATTTTTTGAGCGAATCAAACACACTTTATGTAATTAATAGTATTTGATTTTAAAAATATATATTATATAATAATAATAATAATAGTAGTAATAATAATAATATAATACAAATGAGTTTAAATATCAAAATCCGTGACCCAACTCAAAACTTAATGTGTTTGATTGGTTTTGTTCGGATTTAACCCAAACATAAAAATTATTCAACCCAAATTGTTTGGATTGATATAAGTCAATTTGAATTCAGTTGATATGCACCTACTTATACCCCACCTTTTACAATAACTATCTTCAAAGTCATGTATACCATGATTTCTGATTGACTATAAAAATTGTATAATAAGTTTATTAACTTTTTATAGTGTCATCCAGATTTATTGAAGGTGAAAATTTTTACACTGCAATTAAATTAAACTTGAGCCACTAGTGTTGCCACTAGCTGAAGAGTGTTAAATTAAATGAGTATCTAACCTTCCACCATAAAATGTGTATGGTTCATAAATGTTGGCCAAGTACTTTGCTTGCTCCACTGATTTTCTGCACATGTTTTCAAGTTTTTGAGACATCTTCCCCTTTGAGAGGGCCACAGCTGTGAGGCCTCTTTTCTGAATAGCATCTCTCCACAGGTGGCCAGAGAATTCTTCTGTGGAGCTAAACAACTTCATCAGTGGAACTTGAATTGGCCTACCCTTTGAGTCAATGCATGGTGAGGAGCTGTAATGTTCATAGAGAAGCCTTGCCAGGTCTTGGAAGACTAGAGGGTTCGCCACAGATGAAGCAATTTGGTACACATTGATATCTGGCTTTTGGCTCACTCCATGCGTTGCCATTGCAGCTAAGGTTGCATTAACAACCATGTCAGCTGGGACCTATATGGTGAGAGCAAATGAACAACTGTTTAGTGTGAGAAATGAGAATTATTAACCAATATATGGAGTTTAAGAATTGTAGAATTCTATTTTTACTTTTTAGATAATGGATTGTGTGAAAAAATGTAATTCTTTAATGTCACTTACCACATCTAGTACTCCATTTGGATCTACCAGAAAACCTGTTAGCTGCCCTTTCCCATAGCAGAGAACTATTGGATCCATCATCCTGGTAGTTAAAAGAAAAACTTTTAATTACAACAACAAAGCCTTATCCCAAGCCTTATCCCATTAGGTGATTGAGCACAGTTAAAAGAAAAACTTTTAGTTATATCAGACAAATTAAGAGTGCAGTTTGTTTAAGATTCTTTTTCCTAAGAGTCACTTTCGAAATATGTTAAAGTATTTGTTAAGCATTTAAAAAAAAATATGAAAAGCAGATTTTAGATTATTTTGAGAAATTATATAAAATAATAACTATTGAAAAAGTCTCTAAAAGAAAATTATTTTTTTTATGCTATCTTCAAATCACTTTTTATTAAGCTTAAACAAATGGTCTTAAGTTCGTTTTCTTTTAAAAAATGATGGTAACTTACCTATTTCCTTCCATCCACCCAGGAAATGGTTCACTGAAAGTGCTCTCAATAACACTTGGTCGCATTACAACAATTGGAATATCCCCTCTCAATTTGTCAATCATCATTTCTCCCATAGCCTTTGTAAACACATATGTATCCTGCCACCCATATCTTCTGGCCCTGTATAAGAAATAACTCAACAATCAAATTAGATTATGAATTTCAAATAGGAGGTTGAACCTTTCTGTTTCTACAATTTCTTGATCATTTTACATAAAGATGAAAATTGGAAAGATAAATAATGAGCCATTTAAAACATAAAAGTTTTGAAAAACAAGATAATTGTGGCCACAATTGCGGTTGCAATATCAAGATTTTTGGAAACTTCACATATTACAACCATAATATAAGGAAACTCAATACCTCTCTAGACCAATCTCCTTCATTTTCTGAGCTAGTAAGTTGTCTTCAATGTCCCCTTTGTAATTTGAAACCAGATTTATTTCTCCTTCAATGTCCAATGTGGGAAGGTATTTTGGTGAAACTTCAGATATATATTTTTCTTTTGCTATGCACTCTCCAATGCTAAATGGTCTCTCCATGATCCTCCCTTGCCTTTGTCCATTGACATATGCTGCACATTACAAGCAAGGACTTTGTTATTTGGGTATACAATGTAAGTCATACTTAGCACATGGATTTTAGTTTTTAAAACCATTTTTGTGGTTTTACCTGTTGAAACATGGAGAAAGAGCTTGAGCTTCTTGCACATTTTGGCAATGTTCATAAGGCGGCATGGCCCTATGGTGTTTATGTTGATAGCAGTATCATATCTGATTACATTAGTCAAATGATTACACAAAAAAAATAGGAATTTATCATTGATGTAGAAGCTTTTTTGAGAGTTATAGAGGCTAACCTTTCATCAAATGTGGTATTAGCTGCAGAATTTACAATGACATCTACCTCCTCTGCTATAACATCAGATATATCCTCATCTAGTCCAAGATTATGTTCACAAATATTTCCTACAACAGGAACTAGCTTGCTCATCATAAAGGCTTGGTATGATTTTCCATGGATTTCTTGAAGGCATCTGAAAAGTTCTGCGTTTATGATCTAAACCACACAAGCAAAAATTTAACACGAGATTAAGAAATGAAGCAATGAGCTTAGACAAGTTCAAAGTGAAAAAATAAGATGAGAAAACATTTTCTATTTATTCCTATCTTCAAAATTACAAAAACATCATCTTATTTTAACTTTTTCTATATTTTCAAAGATTCATATAGAAACAGTGAAAACAAAAGAAAACATGTATTTACTATTTCAAGTACGAATCTTGAAACAAATTGAAATTAAGATGTCATTTTTGTAATTATATGTGAATAGAAATTTTTCTCAAACCTAAAATTTCATAAATGCCATACTTCATTTTGCAATCTCTCCATTGCAGCTTGCTTATTCTTTGCCTTGATCAAAAGGTACATTTTCCCCACATCTGGTTCCGTCCTTAGAATCTTCTCAATAAAAACTGAATTAATAGCAAACAAATGTCACTACTCACAATATATCATTGTCAAAACCAATTAAACCATTGAGGAAACTAAAGATGCTTGGCATATTATCTCCACAAGATTATATTAGAAAGATACCTTTGGCTAGAAACCCAGTTGCCCCAGTAATGAAAAACTTTTTCCCTCCAAGAAACTTGACAATGCCTATTCCATCTTCCAACCCTATCAATGTTGTTGGTCCACCATAAGGCACCAAATCCTTCACCAAAATCTCTCCCTGGCTTTTCCCATTTTGTGACAAGACCAAGCTTCCTGCATCCATTAGAGCTGCAGCTGCATGATCTGTGCCAACCAATGGTGATCTTTCTGTCAACACAGAAGACATGCCTGAGGAGGACTTAATCACATTCCCACCCCCTTGGCAATACACAACACATGCCTTCCTCCTTGAAGGGCACCGCTCATTGTTTTGTGGCACTCCAAATATGAGTTTGGTGAGTAAACTTGAGGAATAAGAATAACCTATGGACAAGACCCCCATGACTTGCAGGGAAAATCAGAAACAAAGTTAAGAAGACAAAAGGGTAGTGCTAGCTAAATGTGGTGTAGTTAAAATTGGTTGACTTGAAATCTTGGCTAAATTTCTTGATGAACAAGAAAGAAAAAGCAAGTAAACAAACTCCACTCTATAAGATAAGAGAAGGGGATTGGTTGGTTTGGTGCACAAAGAGAATGAATGAAGGGAAGGGAAGGGAAGGGAAGCGAAGGGAAGAGTATGAAGGGGAAAAGAAAAGTAGGGTGGATATAAGGATGAAGGAGATGAGAGTTAGGTACTTATAATATTGTATTTTGTGGCATGTGATAGTATATCTCATAAGAAACTCTCTTTTTGCCGCATTGTCACACCTCACATGAAGGCATGCATGCACCTAAAGCTTAGATGGCGGGAGCTCTCTTTCTTTCACTTGTTTGATTATTATTCTCTCTTCTTGGTAACTGGTGGTTTTCTATGTTCTATTCTTTGCTAGAAAATATAGGGGAAGAAAGGGTGTGAGTAAGACACTGGTTGGTTTGGTTCGCTTTGAGCTGCAACTTTGGTTTAGCAACCATATATATATATATATATATGAGGAATCACAGAGTAACTTTTTTAAAATTATTTGTCATTTTTATTATTTATTTTCTTGAAATATAATAGTTGTAAACTTTTTGAATTTAGTGTCCTATTTTATCCCGCAAATTTGATTTTACTGTTTTAATTGAGCAATTTTTAATAATGGTTTAACTTAACATTCAATATTTAATGAAATATTGACGTGCTGGTGCAATTAAATGTCATGTTAATATGTTTGTTAAATATTGGAGGTTAAGTTAATGGATAAACCAAAATTACACTGTTATGATAAATAATGAATCAAATTCGTGAAATAATAGGGAGATACTAATTCACAAAGAACAATAGTAAGGAAATTAAAAATGTCATATAAAAATATATTAAAAGTATATATAACTAAGCCATAATGTAGCCGTATAAAGATCGATAGTAAGTGTAATGTCAAAAGGGGTCAAATTCTTAGGTAACAAATGAGCACAAAACTTTGAAGCTTCAAATGCAATACAGATAATCATAAATGCTAATTTTCCTTTATGTACATGATAACTATGTGACATTCATATCATAGTAGTATCACATTAAGTTAACCCCAATTTGTCTAGTTAGATATTATGGGAGATATATTGTAGAAGAGAAACACATTGAATGTTAGAAAATTGTATATGTTCCGTTCAAACAAGTCAAAGGGAGAGAGAAATGTAAAGGAATGAATGGTGATATAGAACTCCAGTTGTTTAATGAATAATGTATAGGCTGAAGTCAAATAATTCAATAAGAATTAAGAAAATTTAAGGTAACGTTTGACATGCGATTAGGGCAAAATGGAATAGTTTGTTTATTATGGTCTGTTCTATTTGATTTCATCCTTGTATTTAACAAATGCTACCGTAGCTTAGCATCACAATATTTTCAAAATCACATATTTTATCACAAAAAATCAATTACGCTTGGGTGCTAAAGAATTAACATTATCGTATATATATATATGACTTAAAAATGTGAAGTCAATATCAATAAAAGCGTTTGTAGTCCAACGGTTAGGATAATTGCCTTCCAAGCAATAGACCCGGGTTCGACTCCCGGCAAACGCATTTTTGGTGACTTTTATTTTTTATTTTATATTTTTGGCAAATACGTGCATGCTCTTACGTTTGATAAAGATTCTCTCACTCACGAGAAACCCTCTCATATCTCTTTGCCTCCACATCTCTTCTATTTGGGATGTCCCCCCCTTTCACATGACTCCTTCAATTTGGGAGATATATCTTTTCTTCACATGACTCCTCTTTCAATTTGGAGTTGTATATTTTTTTTCACATGACTCCTTTTATAATAGTAATGAATGACATCTAAAGACTTTCATTTGACTTATATTCTTATAATTATAGACATTCACAATTAATAATCAGAAGGCCAATCAATCATCCTCAATCCAAGGTATTATTAACAATGTCAACAATAACAAAAGTAATGCAACAATGGTTGAGTGAAGATGCCATACCCACCAAGAGAAAATGAGAATATAGGAAAAGGGTAAAAAAATCATGGAATTAATGAGAGAAAAAAAAACACTGGAGAGGTCAAATATGTAACAGAGACCTACGGAGTTGGAAAAAAAAAAACTGACTAATTAAGTGAATATAGACAGCAAAGTGTGAAAAGAGAACACAACACAAAAAGAAAATAACATCTATACAATAGTAGACAGAGGCCAAAAGTTGTGCCATGATCCATGAACAGAGGGGCAACTGAAAATGACACTGGAGAATTGTCGGTTGGTTAGAAACAATGCCAGAAAGATGTAGTGCAGCCTATGCAGGTCAGACTCCATGATTTTTTATCTCAAATCAGAGGGAAGGAATCAAATGTTTTGATTCTAACTAAAAAACACTGATGTGAAATGGAGGAAACTCCAAAAATACTCCTAAAAATAGGTTCAGCAATGCACAAAATTGTAGCATAAAGAAGGGGTTTTCCCACTGTATAGAAGAGTGGCTACACCAGGGGTGATATGCTGGGATAGCAGCATAGAAACACTATGCAGCCAGATTCTTGTAGCAATTGGAGGCTGCTTTGCACCATCGCCACCACTCTACCACTATAGCATGCTATTGATTACTATTCTTAGAATGTAAATTTGGGCCTAATTCAACCCCAAAAACTAACTTATGAAATGAGGATTGCCCCTCACTTATATATATATATATATATATATATATATATCTTTGCCTTATCTCTAGCTTATGTGAGATTTGGATTTTTCCAATACACCCCCTCACGCCCAGCAACACTTTTGGGCTTGGTGCATGGATAATATGGTGGGTGGCCCATTAATGGATTTAGGATAGGCTCTGATACCATCTTAGAATTTGGGTTTGGGCCTAAACATGACTCTAAACCTATGAAAGATGGTTCCTTTTACAGGTCCATTGTTGGTGCTTTACAATATGTCACAGTCACTCATCCTGAACTAAGCTACTCTGTAAATAAGGTTTTCCAGTTCATGTCTTCTCCTCTTGAGAGTCACTGGACTACTGTAAAAAGGATTCTCAGGTATCTCAAAGGTCACCTTCATCATGGTTTGGTTCTTCATCCTGCCTCTCTCCATCAATCCATCTCCATTAGAGCATTTTGTGATTCTGATTGGGTGGCTGACACTGATGACAAAAGGTCTACTTCTGGTGCTGCAATTTATATTGGTCCCAATTTGGTTTTTTGGTGGTCTAGAAAACAATCAATGGTTTCTAGATCAAGTAATGAGGCTGAGTACAAGAGCCTTGCAGCTGCTACAACTAATAATTTGTAGATTCAGGCTTTACTTAGTGAAATTGCAGTTCTTCATCTCACTTCTATGGTGCTTTGTGATAATTCCAGTGTTGTACAAATGGCTCATAATCCAATTCTTTATGCCAAAACTAAGCATATGGAGTTGGACTCTTCTTTGTCAGAGAAAAAGTCTTGTCCAAGAAGCTAGCTGATTGTTCAACATATTCCTAGTTATGATCAGTGGGCTGATTTGCTCACTAAGCCTTTGTCATCTGCTAGATTTTCTTTTCTAAGTTCCAAACTTAATGTTTCTAAGCTCCATTTGGTTTCTCAATCCCATTAAGTTTGCAGGGGGTGTGTGAGTGTATTGTTGCGAAACGGCAAGTGCACTGATCGTTTCAAGTAATAAAGTGAGTAAGTAGAGTATCGTCTCCACAGGGATTGAGGCACAAATTTTATCGCAACTTATTATCTTAAAATTGGAAGACAAGTAATATGTTCTGAAGAGAATATGACTGGATTTTAGAATTACGAAAATTAAATAACTGAATAGAAAATTAACGAGAATTCAAAAACAAGTTTTAATTAAATATTACGCAGTAGTGAGAAATAATTGTGGTCAGAGCACCTTTACTTCTGATCCTTACCTTCTATATGCAAATTGGTGATTGATTTCAATTGTTATAATTGCTCAGATGATGTATTTGATATAATTTAGTTAAATCCTAATCCCTTAGTAATTTAACCCTTTAACCAACTCGAAATTCTAATTCCTTAGTAATTCCTTATTAAGTTAAGCATTAGGAAAATACATCAATTATTCTGTAATTGTCCATCCCTATCCCTAGGTAATGTAACAACTATTATTTTACCGCTATCATAAATCAGAGTTCCAACATCCCTATTGTAAACCCTAACCATTAGAACCCTAATAGAGTGATCAATTCTATTGAGGCGAAAGCAATATAAGCATAAGATAGAATAAAACAATCATAACATTAATCTCAATACCAATTTAATACAGAGGAGTTCACATCAATTTTTGGCCCTAACCACAATAAAGGAGATTAGCCATACATGCTCATAACTAACCTTAAGTGGAGAACTAGCATGTATCTATGAGAGAATTACAAAGAAAGTAAAAGAATTATAAGCTGCTCTGTCTTCCTTTGATCTTCTCGTACTGACTCTAATCTTCTCTCTGCGTTTTTCCTTGTGTTTCTGTGTGTTGTTTTCTGTCAAAAAATCCCCCCTTTGTTTTCTGCACGTCCATATTTATATTTAGGGTAACTAAGCTCTTCTGTTGTTCTATTTTTGTGACAAACCTTT
Organism: Glycine tomentella; assembly: GCA_007407185.1. Taxonomy (NCBI): domain Eukaryota; kingdom Viridiplantae; phylum Streptophyta; class Magnoliopsida; order Fabales; family Fabaceae; genus Glycine; species Glycine tomentella. The sequence goes on along the minus strand of PYAF01000666.1, from coordinate 1,390,735 downwards.
CTTGGTTCTACTTCTTTTCTTGATTCATATTAAACAAAATATGCATAAAATACGTAATGGACCAAGAATTGATGAAACTTAAACTCATCCTAACCTTTATTAATAAATTATGATTGAATTATAGATTATTTTAGCCTAAAACTATTATATGCTAGCAACATATCAAATAATTCCTAGATTTATATATTGTTGTCCTTAGCAATAAACAAAAGTTCATAATAGGAAGCAAGAATCAACAATTAAACATGTCATCACATAAACAATCTCAGAATTACTTTGTCAAATATGAATGAATTCCATCTGAAAAATTCAAGAATACTCTTCAATTCTGTCAACATAGAATCTTAACTTGAATACCCCTCACCAAGATATATAATTCACTCATCACTCAAGTGTTTTGGGTTTATAATCTCTCAATTCCTCCACAGCTATAATACTACCATAGGCTTGATTATATTCTCAAGTTCCTGAAATGAGAAACATAAATACATGCACAGCTTGATCAAAAGGTCTTTATAAGGTAGTAACTTGGCCTGACTTAGGGGTAGGAATATTTTGGATAGTGACTAAGTTTGAGATTGGATTCTATTAGAATTATTCAAGTCCACTTGAACAATATACTACTTATCTTAGTCTCATGTCTACATCTATACATATTCTTTCTCTTTTCTTTTCTTTTTCCTTTTTTTTATGTATATATTTATATACATATTTCTTTATTCTTTCGTGCTTTCCTTTCTTGCCTCTTCTTGAATTTCCTGTAGACATTTATTTTTTTTTATCTTTCAATATCTAGTGAACTTGATTCTAATTTTTTCTTCCTCCAATCTCAAACAGTGTAGTCAAGGAATATGGTTTAAACATCAGATTAATGAATGGAAAATGCTTAGGCTCAAAGGGGTTAGCAATGGAAACTGTTAAGGTAAGGTAATTTGGCCTTAGCTTAAAAGAATAAAATGTCTTTATCATATCAAAATATGCAAATATTGTAGAGAAACAAAGCAAGTTCTAGAGTATTATTCACAGTAAGGTCACTCTGAAAAGGAAATTTTCTATATAGGCTCAATCCTCAAAAGCTATGGTATCAAGCTAGATTCTTTTGATTTCCTATCAAGTATCCTATTCTTTTTCACAATGTACTTCAATCACAAAAACTAGCATAATTCCAATCATGTCCTATGTAATTCTATGCTATACTCATTTCATACATGCTTCCAAAAACAAAATTCAATTTGACTACTGATTTAGCAACTCTAAATCTTAGATGAATAAGATATACTCCTAGACATTTTATTTAAAACAATTACTAAAATTTAAACCTTAATGAACCTAACAATTAAATTGAAAAATCAAAATTCTGTTAGACATCCTTTGTTTCTCTGAATGTGATTCAATGTGATTCTTCAAATAACGCAATAATTCCCATATTTAGAAAATTGTTGTCCCCAACAATAAACAAACAGAAACTTTATATCCACACATGTATGCGTTATTTGAGGAATCATAGACATAGGTGAAACATCAGTCTGAACATAAACCAAAACAAGTGTAAATAAGCAAAAATAGAAAAGTAAAGATAAAAACAAAAGATAGATGGTGAAAGTCCAATCAATACTCCTAAAACTAAAACAATTATGACTCAACAATATTAAAATAAATTAAAAGACTCAAAATTCTTGGGTTGCCTCCCAATTAGCGCTTGTTTAATATCACGAGCCTCACACAGACTTTTCAAGTCCCTGGTGAAATCAACGAGACAGAAATTGTGTTCTTATCCACTCATCCTCCATAATATAATTTGAATCTACAACCATTGACCTTGAAAGGTCTTTCAGCATCTAGAGGAGAAATTTCAATAGTCCCAAATGGGAACACCTTTTTCACCACAAATAGGTCAGACCAACGAGATTTGAGCTTACCTGGGAACAACCTCAATCGAGAGTTGTATAGTAATACCTGTTGTCCCGGTTCAATTGGAAGGATCTTTTTATCATGTCGTCTTTTGGTCTTTTCCTTGTCAATCCTAACATTCTCAGAAGCTGGGAATTTGAACTCATCAAGCTCATTTAATTGTAACAATCTTTTATCATTAGCCTTAGAGAGTTCAAAATTCAGAAATTTAGTAGCCCATATAGCCTTATGCTCTAATTTAACAGGAAGATGATAGGACTTACTGTACACCAGTTGGAATGGTGACATACCTATCGGAGTCTTGAAGGTTGTCCTATATGCCCAGCATGCATCATCAATCTTCCTTGCCCAATCTTTTCTAGAATTTCCCACTGTTTTCTCTAGGATCCACTTCATCTCTCGGGCTTTTATCTCCTCTTTAAGCTCTTGATCAAGGGATTTCTCTGTATGCACCACCTCTTCTAGGACATCAAGTCTGAAGCAATCATTCTTTTCAGATGGGTTTTTCATAACATCAAAGACATTAAATGTGATCGACTCATCATCCATCCGAAGCTCCAGCTTTCCCTTCTCTACATCAATCAAGGCACGAGCTGTGGCTAAGAACGGTCTACCCAAAAGAAGGGGTATCTCACTCTCATCCTCCATATTTAAGATTATGAAATCAGTTGGGAAGATGAACTTGTCAACCTTAACAAGAACATCCTTAATGACTCCAGTAGGCTTCCTTAAAGATCGATCAGCAAGTCAGAGAGAGACCATAGTGGGCTTCAATTCAGAAATTCCCAGAGATTTGCACACTGACAAAAGCATTAGGTTGATGCTTGCTCCAAGATCACACAATGCCCGGCCAACATTGATGTTGCCTATCGCAATTAGAATGTTGAAACTCCCTGGATCTCGAAGCTTTGGTGGAAACTTCTTCTGGATTATGGCACTGCACTCTTCAGTAAGTGCTACTGTCTCACATTCCTGCAACTTATGCTTTCTAGACGATAAATCTTTCATGAATTTAGCATAGTTAGGCATGTTAGCTAAAGCTTTAGCAAAAGGAATATTAATTTGTAACTTTTTAAATATATCTAAAAACTTACCATATTGTTGTTTTTGAACCTGTTGCATGAGCTTCATAGGATAAGGTGGTTTCTCAAAACGAGAGAAATCCATTGGTTTCTTAGGAGCTACAACAAGTTGTTCCTTTTTTTTTTCTTTGTCTGCAGGTGTATCCACTTCCTTTTCTCACTCAACAGTTTTAGTGGTCTCATCTTCAACTTTTTTCTGCATCACTATAGGCTTCTCTTGAGGTCTAATCATAATTCCACTCCTTGTAGTGATTGCATTGACATGCTCCCTTGGATTTACTACGGTGTCACTAGGGAACTGCCCTTGAGGTCTTTCAGCAAGTTGCTTGGATAGTTGACCAATCTGGTTCTCAAGATTCCGAATGGAAGCATCCAAATTCTTGTGAAGAGCTCTGGTTTCATTGATGAATACATTGGTGGCCTAGATGTGCTCATTAGTGGTCTTTGACAATTGCAACATTGCCTTCTCCAATTCTGATGGCTCCTTAGGTGGAATGGGTGGAGGTTGCAAATAATTATTAGATTTATAATTTAAACCTCCTCCCTGAATCCTCCTCTGGAAACTGTTATCCATAGCATGATTTGGATTTCTCTGAAAATTATGCTAAGGTCTTTGATCATACCAGACGCCATTTACTTGAACTGTATCTGCTCCTATCAGAGTGAGACATTCGTTAAATTCGCGCTCTTCTTGGCAATATTCACATATAGCTGATTGCAGTTTGCTTGATGAAACTTGAGCTGCAGACACTTGGAGCTTATCAATTTTCTCATTCAATTTAGCTAACTGTTGGGACAAAATTTTCTATTCAGCTAACATTGCATCACTGCCTCCCAGTTGAATAAATTCTCGCTTTGGCTGAATGGTAATGCTTTCATTCTCATTACGGGCTAATGAATCAATCAACTCATAAGTTTGAGCTACTGTCTTTGATATAATTGGGCCTCCAGCTGCAACATTCACAATAAGCCGTGATTCAGGTGTCATTCCATTAAAAAAAAATACGTACCTTTTTCCCAACTGGCATGTCATATTGCTGACATCTCTGAATCAGCTCTTGAAATCTGTTCCAGGCTGCACATAATGTCTCTTTCCCTTGCTGAGTGAAATTGGTTATTTCATTCACCAATCTATTGTATTTTTCCATGGAAAAATATTGAGAGAAAAATTTAGCAACCAATTCCTCCCAAGTGGTGATACTATTTGAAGTTTGTCTGTCTTAACAGCAAAAGGAAATAACCTTAATCTAATTGCATCATCTGTCACCCCTTGATGTCTGATAGTGTCACAGATCCTTAGAAATCTGTCAACAAAATCATAAGGGTCCTCATCATCTTCCCCAGCAAACTGACTGCGTTCCACCAAGGTAATTAATGACAGATGAATGTCAAAATTATTAGCTTGAATTAGTGGTCTGACTATGCTGGAGTTTGGTCTAATGAAAAGTGGAGCCAGAATATCCTCCATCAATTCATCCTCTGGTCTTGGCTGATTGTTGACTTTGTCAGCCATCTCTAATTCCAATTCAAAAGTTGAACTAGAATCAGAATTTTCTGCTTCTCTTCTCTATCTGGCTAGTTTCCTGTTCCTCTTTGCAGCCTTTTCTATTTCAGGATCGTACTGTAGATGATCAGGATTAACTACACCTCGCATAAACTCAGAGAAGCAATTTAGTAACAAAAGTAATTCCATCTTAAAGATTAAAGCTACTATAAAATTGGCGTTTTCAATCCCCGACAACGGCACCAAAAACTTGTTGCGAAACGGCAAGTGCACCGATCGTTTCAAGTAATAAAGTGAGTAAGTAGAGTATCGTCTCCACAGGGATTGAGGCACAAATTTTATCGCAACTTATTATCTTAAAATTGGAAGACAAGTAATATGTTCTAAAGAGGATATGATTGGATTCTAGAATTACGAAAATTAAATAACTGAATAGAAAATTAATGAGAATTCAAAAACAAGTTTTAATTAAATGTTACGCAGTAGTGAGAAATAATTGTGGTCGAAGCACCTTTACTTCTGATCACTACCTTCTATATGGAAACTGGTGATTGATTTCAATTGTTATAATTGCTCAGAGGATGTATTTGATATAATTTAGTTAAATCCTAATCCCTTAGTAATTTAACCCTTTAACCAACTCGAAATCCTAATTCCTTAGTAATTTCTTATTAAGTTAAGCATTAAGAAAATACATCAATTATTTTGTAATTGTCCATCCCTATCCCTAGGTAATGTAACAACTATTATTCTACCGCTATCAGAAATCAGAGTTCCAACATCCCTATTGTAAACCCTAACCCTTACAACCCTAATAGAGTGACCAATTCTATTGAGGCGAAAGCAATATAAGCACAAGATAGAATAAAACAATCATAACATTAATCTCAATACCAATTTAATACAGAGGAGTTCACATCAGTTTTTGGTCCTAACCACAATAAAGGAGATTAGTCAGACATGCTCATAACTAACCTTAAGTGGAGAACTAGCATGTATCTATGAGAGAATTACAAAGAAAGTAAAAAAATTATAAGCTGCTCCGTCTTCCTTCGATCTTCTCGTACTGACTCTAATCTTCTCTCTGCGTTTTTTCCTTGTGTTTCTTCTGTGTGTTATTTTCTGTCCAAAAATCCCCCCTTTGTTTTATGCACGTCCATATTTATATTTAGGGTAACTAAGCTCCTCTGTTGTTCTATTTTTGTAACAAACCTTTCTTGGTTATGCTTCTTTTCTTCTTTTCTTGATTTCTATTAAACAAAATATGCATAAAATAAGTAATAGATTAAGAATTGATGAAACTTAAACTTATCCTAACCTTTATTAATAAATTATAATTGAATTATTGATTATTTTAGCCTAAAATTATTATATGCTAGCAGCATATCATGTATACTCTGTAAGTTAACTCTATCTATTAGAGTTAACCCCTGTTAGTTAGTACAACTGTCAGTTAGTTACAATAGATAATCAATTAGAGTTAGTTACAATAGATAATTAGAGATAATGGATAATAACAGTTTGTTAGAGTCTCTGACTATAAGTATCTGTTAGTGCTCAGAGATTCAGTGTGCTAATTGTATATTCTGTTATGATAATAATATCAGTTTATCAAAAACTATTATCTCATAAATGACAAATAATATATTTTCATGATGGATTAAAGGTGTTGTTGGTGTTGGTCTTTTAATATTCTTTTTCTTTCTCCATCCAAAATTGCTTAAAAATGTACGTGTACAACAACTAAAACAAATTAACACTTAATCCTTATCCCACTAAACAGAATTGGCTACAAGGATCAATAGGTCTTATCCCATAAAAGAAATTTTAGTGAAACCATTTAGAGCAAAGTCTTTATTTGATAATTTCTCCTAAAGTTCTCTATTGTTGATTAATGTCATAAAAGATATGATGTTTGTGTTTATCGTTGATTGCCAACTACTGTCAGGAAAAACCTCAGAACTGTCACATACAAATACAATAAAATGGGCAACACTTCATCATCAAATGCACACACAATTTGCTGGAAAGGTCAACCTACATAATTACAAGGGAAGAGAGACATTCAATTAAGTAAAATCCAATTTAGAACAAACCTTCATCAATGTCACGGAGGGCCTTCAATTTTGCATCAGCATTATCTATCCATATAATGTGTGCATTAGGATCTGCAAACCGAGTTAGATAGATCCTTGTTCAAGGTAAAAAGACAAAGTTTAGGGAAGTCAACCCTCTTTATCTGTGTGTGCATGCACACGCGCATGCATGCACATGCATAACCTTTCAATTACAACTTCCCTAAACACGGAAAGCAAATATTTGTTAAAATTGAATTTTTCTTGTTTCCAGTCATTCGAGCTAGATAAATAATTTAAAGGATCTGATCCAGATGGATATCTTAATCAAGCAACCAAAAGATGGGAAAATCCGTATATAAATAATAGAAATCAATGAAAATAAGAGAAAATTGTACTCACCAGTCACCATAATCATGATTGTAGAAGGATGGAAGTATATAGCAGCATTTCCAACAGCAGCTTCAGCTTCCACGGATGCAACTGCTGATGCAAGAAGATCTTCATATAGTCCTCCAGCTAACTAAATATGAAATGCACTAATGCGAATTCGTGCCAAAATGTTAATGTACCATTGCTTAGTTAAAACTATAAATGTTAAGAAAAGTAGTCTCTCGACTTATATTCTTGTATATGTGAAGGGCAACCCTCACCTTTTAAGCTAACTTTTGGGGTTGAGTTAGATCCTAAATCCATTCAAAGGGTCACCCACCATGTTATCCATGCATCAAGCCCAAAAATTGCTGGACGTGAGGGGGTGTATTGGAAAACACTTAAGTCCCATATTGGCTAGAAATAAAGCCAATATAGAGAAATGAATACTCTTATAATATATGCTGAGTATCTACTTCAAACAAAATGTTCCTGACACAAGAAGGATACAGGCAATATGTTTGTCTACAATAAGCGCCTTCGTGAAGGCATTTCTTAGCAAGTCAAAATCTTCTTCCATCTGAAAAATGATGCTATGCATAAACAGATCACAGCAGCAAAAAACTGATGCCAAAGCTGTCCAATTATAATACTTATCAGATTCCATTCCCAAGTTAAACAACAATAATTGTTTCCTCACGCTCTAATGAGTAATTTATATAAAATGTGACCACTTACAGCAGAAAGTTGAGCTGGCACAAGTGAGAAAAGGAAGACAATAAATGCAACCTATTCGGACATAATATACGTCTATACACACGTTCCACCTCTGCATTGTCTGTCTTCCCATTTTCGCTTTCACCAAGCACAACCCAAATTAAAGAATTATCATGAAAAGCTACAGGCAAAAATGATCCTTCATTCAAATGTTCACAAGAAAACTATTTGACTTTCATTCTTGATCTGGTTTTCATTGATTTTAGAAGAAACCTGCTAACTAAATTGATCATTATCTGAATTTTATTAGTCATTATCCTAAATTTCTAAATGTCTCACCTCTAAAACCATTTCAGGTGACAAATTGGCAGGCTGAAGAATGTCAAAACTGACACTTCTGGCATCTCCTGATATGACCATACAAGCCAATCACTTACCAGAAAGGGATATTTCAAACCACGGGTCCTTTGTAAAGAGATCAGGAAATTATCACTTTTAGGTACAATAAAATACTATATGATAAGCTAAGGTGTTACGTGTTAAACACAAAAAATGTTTCAATAGTTTATCATTAGGGCTATCCATAACATTCAGATCAATTATAATTTCAGAAGTGAAGTTGTGCAAAGTGACAAATTAAATAATTTTTTAAATTGTCAAACAACCAACACAGGTTACAAGCATTCAATATGGATAACAAGGGATGAAGAACATATCGCTCCTTTTATCTTTTTCCTCCTTTCTACTGAATTTTCGGTTCAAACTTACCCTGGTAAACAGAAAAGTGAACTTAGGAGAATTAAAATCGAAGTTTCAAGAATTTTTGGGGAGGGGAGGGGTTGATGAATTGTATTTCCTTGAACCTATTAGTCCACTTACTAAACCAAAGAGAATAATTAGTTCCATTAACACTGATGAAATGAAATGATGCATAAATCTTTATTCACATGAAATGTTTAAAAGATTGTTGAAACACATCACAATAGAAGATGCCAATCTGCCAATCTTCTAATGCTAGAGAACAAACTCTCATACCAGCAATAGTCATTAAAAGCCAACCAATTCGCTTTCATCTCAACATTGTAATATACCTATATAACATAAAAATATCTCAAAATAAGTAAACATCCACAAAGAAGCAAAAACGCATGTTTGTTCAGTGCAAAACTACTACATTGCATTTTACAATGGGGGTTATTTGTTGATGGGAGAACTGAAGTTGACCATGCAACTCATGGGAGAATCATAAATTAAAACCCTAATTATGGCTTACAAGCACAAGTTAGATATTAAATGTGATATTGATATCATAGATAGCAAGGATAAGGTTAACTATCCACTTAGTCCCTATAATTGTCCCCATTATAAGTTTTAGTCCCTATACGAGAAAACAGTGAGTTTTAGTCCTTACACATGTATAAAAGTTAAACTCTACTGCAAAAACTTTCTGGTAGCGTTAAATCACTTAAAAATCTGTGTAGGGACTGAAACTTATAATTTTTATGAGGAAAAAAAATCAAAATAATATTTTTTTAAAAAAAATTTATCAATTTGGAGCTATTTTAAAGTATATTACAAATCTGTGGCAGGGAGACACGTTCGAATTGAGCGTGACTGGTCATACCCAATTTGGGCGTGACACCCCCTTGAGTCATGCCTAAATTGGCCGTTTAGGCATGACTAAATCCATCTCTAATTCGGTCGTTAACAATTTTTGCGACGGAATATTGTAATTTTTTATTTTTTTAATATTTGCGACCACAGTATTTGCTTGTTTTAATTATTGATGTAAAATATCATTTAATATTATTTATTGTTATTTTTATCTAATTTTAAAGTATTTTTAGACTGATCTTCATCATATATATGATCTTTTTTACTTTTTTTAATATTGTTTTATTTAGTATATTTTTTAATTTATATGATTTTATTTAATATATTCTGGATTTTTGGTATATCTAATTTTTAATATATTATTTTATTCATTATAATTTCTAAATTTTTATATGGTTTTGTTTAATATTTTTTGGATTTTTATATAACTAATTTTTAATATAATATTTTATTTAATAAAAAATTTCAATTTTATTTTGGAATTTGAAAATTTT
>PYAF01000666.1:1364493-1380866 GCA_007407185.1 Glycine tomentella | reverse complement strand
CATAAATTATATTTTGAATTAAAAATGAGAGATGAAATATCTTAATTGAAAAATAAAAAGATTAAAATTACGAATTTGAAAAAATAAAAGGAGAAAAGTTATATTTTAACATAAAATATATTTACAGTACTACTAATATCCATTGTAGTTTGTGTGCATTAGCATTTGACAAAAAAAAAATTATACTAGTATTAATATATTTAACTTATAATCCACTCATATTTAGAACCATTTATCTCTTTTAATATACTCTCTTTTATTTTATTTTCTAAATTTAATTTTAATAAATTATTTAAAGAAAATTGTTAATAGTTACAATTATCATTATATCATATTTTAATTGTTCATTTTTAATTCAAAATATAATTTATGAATTTATGAATATTTATCTATTATAATATTTAATTATTATAAAATTTTAAAATATTTATTTATTATAATAAAATTAATGTTAATTATATAAAAACAAATATTCGTTCCGAAGAAGCTTCACAACCATATTCTTTTGCAAATTGCAATTAACAACTAACAATTATGTTTTCGTAGATAGAAATCTTTGATTATTTGATATGTGTTTGTATACATGAAACAAAGATTAAAAAGAAACTCGTAATATCCCTTTCACTAAATAATTGTGAATGCTTAAAGAAGTGCTATATCCCACATGGGAAGATGAATCCTTAACATTTTCTAGCATTTGTTTCCCATCTTGCATCTAACACTATGATGGAAAGTTCATTAACTGAGCACAAGTTGTGATTTGCTTCAAATACAACATCATTTTCAGTGTAAAAGCCAAGAACCTTTGGTTTTGGCAACATTTTATCAACATTCAATACTAAAACCACTAAAGACATAATAACATAATAACTCCATAGCTAAAGACATCTGACTTCAATGAGAAGTGACCATGCATAATATATTTAGGAGACATGTAATCACTTGCAATAAAATTTTCATAGTAAAATGATCAAAAGTTCACACAGCAATATCAAAAAATCATAATTATATAGAAAGTAACTATGTTCAATCCAGCCACCCGATTTGTGTTTGCCTCAACTTGATCTCTCAAAAATGATTGAGCCAGACCAAAGACTATATTTTAAAAATAGGAGGGAAAAATTATATTTTAAAATGCTTTCTATATTAAAAAATTATTTACAATTTAAAAAAATAAAAATTTTCAATTTTTTCAAATTCCAAAATAAAATTGAAATTTTTTATTAAATAAAATATTATATTAAAAATTAGTTATATAAAAATCCAAAAAATATTAAACAAAACCATATAAAAATTTAGAAATTATATTAAATAAAACAATATATTAAAAATTAGATATACCAAAAATCCACAATATATTAAATAAAATCATATAAAATTAAAAAAATGTACTAAATAAAACAATATTAAAAAAAAGTAAAAAAAAATCATATCTATGATGAAGATAGGTCTAAAAATACTTTAAAATTAGATAAAAATAAAAATAAATAACATTAAATGATATTTTACGTCAAAAATTAAAACATGCTAATTTTGGTCTTTATTTCAGTCACTAACAGTTTTTTCAACGGAACACTGTGGTCGAAAATATTTAAAAATAAAAAATCACAATATTCTCTACCAAAAACTGTTACCGAATTAGCGATCGATTTAAAGACGGATTTAGTCACGCCCAATTTAGGTGTATCTCCCTGCCCCAGATTTGTAATATGTTTCAAAACAGCTCCAAATTGGTAATTTTTTATTAAAAAAGTATTATTTGTGTTTTTCTGCCTTTTTATTTCTTTTTCCGCATATATCCTCTTACAGTGGGAATTATATTTGGGGTGCAATTTAGTTACTAAATGTGGGCATTTCTCTGGACAAAAATTTGAATCATAGTTTGTCATGTTGTGGGGAACTAGCCCCTACTAGAGTGTTGGTAAACTTATATAACAAGTCTCTCATACAAATAACTAAAACTTAGAAGCGTACTAACAACACACTTTTTATACTACCTCTATTCCTATTTATAAGATCCAACTCTTTAATGTTGTTTGTTCCTTTATATAAGACTCAATCCATATGATCTCATGCATTAATTATTTTTAGACCCACGTACCCCTAATTAAATAAGAGAGAATTTATATTGATATGCATTTAGAAGTGAGAGAAACATTAATGACAATGATATTTTTGGAAAAGTATATAAATTTAGGACAAATTTATTATTATCAACTAAACTAACCACTCTTTTCTTAATTTTAGTGAATTAGTTAATTGGGTCTTATAAATAAGAACAAAGACTACATGTTAAAATTTGTAATGTTTAATAAATTTCAACTAATGATAAAATGTGGCTTCAAATGAATGTATTAGAAAATGTATTACTCCTTTCATCCCAAAATGACTAGAGTTTTTAACCTTTGAAAAAATTCCAAATTGATTAACGTTTTCACTTTTCAATAAGATATTCAAACATCTATTTCAATTTTACCCTATAATAAATAATGTTGTTTTGGAAAATTTAATAATACATTTATTGACATTAAGAGAGAGAACAAGGATATTTTAGTAAAATTGTCCCTTGATAAAAGGCTAATTCTCTTAAGATACTTGTTTTATTGGTCAATGTGTAAACATCTTAAACTTCAATCATTTTAGGACTGGGGGAGTGTTATCCTTTCTTAACCTTATAATGAAGACAACTATAATGAATCAAATAAATAGTTTGACCTAGGAATAATTGCACATCGTTCTTATTTGAAAAAAATTAAATCACATTTAGCTCCTTTGCTTTTTTATTATTTCCAAGGAGACTGTGTTTGATGTGTGTGCATAACATAAAGCAGGAACCTTTGAGCATTGATGGCAGCATTGGTTGCAAAAGGGGATGCCCTGAGGTTGGGAGTAGGGGAGCACAAGGAGGCAGGAGTCGCAAGCGGCGTGGGTGGAGGAGGAGGAGGAGGGGTGGCAAACTGCGAGGATGGCGGTGTGGATGAGGTCGCCGACGACAATGGGTGGAGTGGCGAAGACGACACAGCCCACAGACTCGGTGAGGGCGACTCGGATGGGAGGCAGCGGCGATGAGGTGGAGAATGAGGAACAGAAGGAGAAGAAGGGAAACGATATTTTGAAGAAACGGCGTGGGAGTAAAGGTGCCTAAGTCATTTATTATTCTTCTTTTGATCTTCGAATGAGTCCTCTCCAATTGACACACAATGCTGGTTGATGCCTCTATTGTGGGTGTACAATTTTCCAATTTGGAACCAAAAACTTGTGGCACAGCGTCTATTCTATTAATAGTTGTGCTCGGTTCGGTCATTGATTCGGTTAAGGTAGATGATCATTGGCTCAGTGGTCCAATCGATAAATCAGTAATTGAATTGGTTTGATTCGATATATATTAAAAATTCAAAATTATATATGTATCTATTATATATAAGTATATAACTAACATTTTTTGAGTAAAAAAAGTTCATCCATACTCCAAAATCTAAAATAATAATTGATAATAATCCAAAATAAAAATTTTAAAAAAGAAATCCAAAAAAAAATGTAAAACTGGTCAGGTTGGACCGGTCAGACCGGAAACCGGTATCTACCTAGCCGGGTTTGGTCGGGTCATCCCGAGTCAATTGCATAACTGATCTAATAGTGAAACCAACCCAATTAAACAATCAGGTCATGGGCCAACCAGTCCGACCGGCCAGGTCGGACCGGATTTTATAATACTGATTATATTGTTTCGTGGAATTGCTGACACTTAATTCTAAACTTTTTCAAATTTTTACTTTTAATTTCTAACTAAAAGAATTCAGTCTTAGTTCCTAATGTATGTTTTTATCTATTATTGTTTGAAAAATATTAGTTTTCAATAATAAAAAAAAAAAGCAGTTTTAAGTTACATCATAAGGATGATTGGTTTCCAAATAAACAATTAAAATAAGAAAAATAATTAATTAACATAAAACAATGAAAAATTTCATTAAGAACAAACAAAGGTGTACAATTAGACAAGGTGACTACCCGTTCATGATCAAAGCACAACTAGAAAGCTTATATGAAATTAGCATAGACATATCAATAAGGGAAGAACAATGATCACTTCACAATGTTCCTACGCTTCACAACCCTCAAAACCCTTAAAAACACTTTTTAATTCGTAAAAATGTCAAAAGTCATCTTTACAGACTCCAGCCCCTTATTTATAACTTCCTAAGAATAATAACTCGTATTAAACACACTATGGTCGTGCTGAAATAGAGGAGGTAGTAAGGAGTAGTTGGTTGGCCTTTAACGATAAGGAGTTAACCTCTAAAATTCAGTGTTCGAAGGATTTGAGTAGATGGTGTAAGCAACTAAGATGGGGGTATAAGGAAGCCGTTACTACTCACAAAACCTAACTGGAGCGATTAAGAGGGAAGTCTAATGAGGAGTTAGCGCACCAGTTTAAGAAATTCTAGGGAAGTTTGAGTCAAGCTCTTGTGCAAGAGGAGGATTTTTGGAGACAAAGAGCAAAGAACCATTGGCTCAAAAGATGGGGATATGAATACCCACTACTTCCATGTGACAACTTTAAGTAGGAAGAAGAGGAATACAATAAAGAGATTAAGGGAGGATGATGGAGTTGTTACAAGTGAGCAAGATGGCATGTGTGACACTGCAAAAAGGTACTTTGTGGACCTATTGAAGCCATTGCAAGGTGAGTACGAAACTATAACATATTATGTCTCTTGTAGAATAACTGATGAGGATAATTGAAGCCATTGCAAGGTGAGTATGAAACTATAACATATTGTGTCGCTTGTAGAATAACTGATGAGGATAATCTTATGCTCACAACACAACTAGAGATAAAGGAGTTGAGAGAAGCCATTTTTCAGATGGACCTGGATAAATCCCCCAATCCAGATGGTTTCAAACTATGATTTTTCAGAAAGTGTTGGGACATGTCAGTACTGCAAAACGCACATTCTACATCGGTTGTTTAGGCCTTTCTAAGACGGTTGTACAACCGTCTTTGTATTGGACATCGTTGAAAGTTGTAACTTTCTAAGACGGTTATACGACCGTCTTTGTATCTTTCACTTTCTAAGACGGTTCCTCTAAGGAAACGTCTTAGAATATGTTTTTTTTTTAAAAAAAAAAAAAAAAACTTATTTCTAAGACGGTTCTTCATAGAACCGTCTTTGAATGTCAATATTCTAAGACGATTTTCCTTAGAACCGTCTTAGTTAAAGGTTTTTTTTAAAAAAAAATTAAATAAATTTAAACTAAGACGATTTTTCCAAATAACCGTTTTAGTTTAAATTTATTTAATTTTTTTTACAAACAATAATGGGTTAGATATATTGATCGAAGACTAAAACAATTAAACTATAATTTCCCAAATTATTGACACCAATACAAGTGTTAAGCATAATAAACTAATTACATGTTGCATATAAATCAAGCAAACTCAATTTATAGGTTACGTTAATTTCCTACATTTTAACCTCTTAATTTAAAATTCACAAAAAAATAGAAACCACATGTAATTTGAACAAAAATAATTCAAAACTAGAAAAAATGACTAATTAGACAATTTAAAATTCAAAGTTAAAATAATTAAATAAAATAAATTAATGTAGTTTAAATAATAAAACTGAAATAAATAAAAGTCAATTAATTTATCATTGAATAATAATAAGACTAAAATAACAAGAATAGGAAGCTATGATTTGCATTAAAGAAAAACATGATGGTAAAAAAATCAATATGAAAATAAACTTAACTTCATATAACAAGATAAACATTTATCACGTGATGTGATTAAAAGACTAATGCCAATTATCTATTATTTTCCAAGGTAGCATCCCTATATGAAGGATTAACGAGACATATATTATTATACTGTATCATTTTTGAGACATATACTATATCAGATAAAAAAATTAATTAAGGTCATTATATTAGTCATTACATTATGTCACAATATGGGTGGGACCAATTTTTTTTTAAAGAAAATAGACAAACATAATTATTAATTAGTGTTCAAAGTGTGGTAAGAAATTGTTATTACCACATGCGGATTTTTTATAGAAACTACGCTCACCTTCTCTATGCCCTCAATAGATGAACTCTTCTGTTTCAAGGCAGCCGACACCGTCAACTCGGTAGCACCACCTCCAGGAACAAGTTTTGGATTTTTTATAATGTTCTTTGCAACAGACATTGCATCCTGTCAAGAAAATAAGTTCTCAGAAAGCAGTATGATCAGAACTAAATCTTTAAACCATGTCAATAGCTTACCTGTAGGTTTCTTTCAACTTCATTTAATAGATCCTTACTAGCACCCCTAAGTAGAACGGTGCAAGCCAAATCACTAAGACCCTTCTCTGTGATTACCAAGTCTGGTTTAAACTTCAATATCTGCATGCATAGCTCCTCAATATATTCTTCTTCCATCTTCAATAAGAGACTCCAGTCTTCTTCTTTGAGCAGTTCAGCATTTGTTTGGTTTTCACCCTTTTTATTTATACTCAAGGGGACAATTAAGAAGAATGATGCGTGGGTTAACAATCTTTCTCCTCATTTTGCCAGGGGCAACCACATCTTTGTTTATCATAATTCCCTTGAGATGAATCCTCCAGCTGCCCACCTGGGACCTTCTCAACTTTGATATAATTTTTAATATCTACATCTCTCAAACCTTGGCCAATCTCAACACCTACTGTTGTAGTTTCATCAATAGCCAAGTCCTGGAAGTAACCAAGGAACAATATATGATACTTAAATCAACAGATCCAAAAACGATATGCAATTGCTGAAGGCTATAATAATTATCAACACTCAAATAACCAAGTGGAACTTATGCATGATCCATCCTGTTTTGATGCCATTTGGAGCTTTGTTCCTGTAGAACTAAGCGAAGAACATAACTGTCATTGCGGAGTGCAACTCTAGTGGATGGCCCTTTACCTGAAAGCACCTCCTGAGATGCTGGACATTACAACTAGGTGAGTAAAGTACACAAATAAAACTCAATCAGAAATCACAACTAACAAAAGGACCTACAATGGTGTTTCTTAGCCGGTATCTTCTGAGATGCTAGCCATTAGAAGCCCCCATTCAATATTGATACCAACACCAGTGCGGCAGTGCCCTATGAAAACAAATACACAAGAAATAAACTTAACCTATCACCATAACAAGATAACCTGGTTATATAAGGTCCAGCGAAAATTATCTTTTTCAAAAAAGAGAAATAAACTTGCTATTTTATAACTTACAGATTAATAATGTTCACTAAACCTTTATCATCCAAACAGAATTGAGATCCACTTCCTCAATGTCAATCATCCATCCTAAATCAAATCATAAAATTTCCAACTTACTAAAAACATGGCCCAATCTTTAGCTTAATGTCATTAACTTAAATAAACAGACCCCGCTTCCTTCAGGAATATGATATCCTCCCAATGATCGGGGAGATAATTTTCCAATGTAAACACATGAAATTAATATCTCCCATGAAATAAAAAATATGTTGTGCAGTATTTGGCCTCCTTTTTTCTATCTTACTATGATTTGTGAACTAATAAATGTGAAAAAAAACGGGAGTTATAATTTCAAATGGTCTTTTAAGTTAAAATAGTTAATTAAATATTTTTATTTTTTTTTCTTAAAATTTCTTGTTGTCCAATAACTTGTAGTATTTACTAAAAATATCTTAATTTAGACTTTAATTTTAAAGTAAAATCTGAATAGCATAAGGGTGCAGGTAACCAAGTTGGACAGAAATAAAATTAAAAAATACATAAAACCAACCTCATGCAACTGCCATTGAAAGAATAGCTTGCATTCCTCAAAAACATCCTCAAGATTCATGCCAACTTTCTTATTGTTTCCCTGTGATTTGACTCTAGAAGTACCTCTAACAAGTTATTTTTAGTGGCTTCACCTGCCTTTAGCACTTTCTCTCTCAAGATTCATGACAACATTCAATGAATTCTGGTAACAAATTCAGTGGTGTAATGAAGAAATAGCAAGGTGTTAATATTTTCCATGTCAAATTCAGCATATATCCACTATCCAGCTAGAACTCAATGGTTCAAATTCAGCATATAATACTTGTTTTATCATTGAGTTTACAAATTATTGAAAAGATGAAACAAAATGAAAAAAGAAAAAAGAATCAATTAAACTAAGGAGGGGCTCTAGTACAAAGCTCTTAAACTAGGCATTATAGAATTATAGAATTATAGAGCAGTATAATATATATGTAAATATATATAACCAGTACCACACTCAAATAGGAAAAATAAATAAATAAATATTGTAACTTCCCATTCCATGATTGTAGCTTGCTATAAAATACCAAATACCAGCTCCAATTCCAAATGCCCCTGCAGCTGAAACACTGCTAACTGTCCCTGCAGCCAAAATTCGCACACAACTACAAACATGAACCTAATTTTCTACTTCAAAAACTATCATTGAGAAATGTATTCCATTGACTAACTTCATTTTTATCACCTGCAATCACATGGACCTTTCTGTTGTGCCGTGTTGCAGCATAATCTGCCAGACAAACAATATCCAATCAATTTTACTTTCTCAACAAATTTCAAAATGCAAACCTTCCTAATTGTAACTCAAGTAAATAGTGTATGCAATAAAAGAGATCGAATTACAACTCAATATATGTTTAAGTTTGTTAATTTTTATAATAAATTATAATTACCTTTGAACTGAACTGAAGGATGATTTTTTATCTTTAAATTTTTTTAGTGGATAAAAGGATGGTTTTTTAACTATTTTTTAATAGTCTCTCCTAATATTTTCTTGGCCTTCATCTTATCCAAATATAATAATATTATATTTTCATTATATATTTTTTAATTTATGTACATTTAACTTAAATATCTAAATATAACGGAGGTAGTGTGAGTTAGTTTTGATATGTTGCCATCGTATCAAGTGTCTAAGTAATTATAATCGATCACAATTCCAATTTCATGAGAAAGAAGGTTTTGTGCTTCAAGATAATCGATTATCACATTTCATAATCACCAACCTTGACAATTGTTCATGTTAATTTAATTAAGGTTTTCTTTAATTTTGTGCTTTTAATTCTTCTCTTATTGATTTGTAAATGTTAGATGTTAATCACCGTTTGCATGACGTTAGGCGCTTAGGGATGAACTGAAAGATGAAGTTAACATGTTGGAATCTTAAGATGAGAGCTTAGGTTTTGATTCATGAGAGTAGGATTAATCCTAAATGGGTAAAAAGCGTAAATATTTAATTGAACATAACACTACAACAATAGGAATTAATTCAATATGTTTCTCAATTTGTTCATTTTTACTCAACTTAAGACTTTACCTTCATGCTCCAAATGTATTATTGTGAGTTCCAACTATTTTAGGCTTATATATAAAGATATATAAGAGAAGAATTGAAAGCACAAAATTAATTCTCTTTCAATTAATTCTCTTTCTAATTCGTCATTAAAAGAGAATTAGAAAGAACTTTGAATTTGTATATTAATTGAACAAGAGTCTTGATTTGAAACCCCCGTGATCCTGAAAGTTTTCTAAATCTAAATTTTATCAAATTGAAATATTGCTCTATCTTTATATTTATCTTTAATTTACTCTTTATCTCTTTAATCAAATCTTCAAATCTTTCCCAAATCAATTTTTAATAATTTTCCAATTTAATTTATATACTATATTTTACTTATAAAGTTCACATACTACTATGGTCTCAAATGTAAATTAATTTAGAAAGATAGTAAGTAACATTTAAATATCATGTTCTCATTTAAAAAATAAAATATCTTTCATTGAAACTTGATATCAAGAATAAAAAAGAGTTATTGAAAATAAAATCTCAATTAAGTGAAGGCCATTTTAGAAATAGTGTCGTTAAATGAGTCAAAATTAGTTGAGATTTGTTTATATATTTAAGAACAAGAATAAAGCATTTTCTCTCTCTTATATTTAGGACCCACAAGACTTCTTAATATATATCAATTTATGCATTTCAACTATTGACTCACTGATCGAACTAGTAACTCATTAACCCAATACCTAATGACTAGTATGGTTTTGGTAATACTGGTTTTAAGAGTACAAGTAGTTACTTTTTTTTTTTATCCATAGAAATTAAAGACATTATCAAAAGGAATTTACAACAATTCAGACACCCTACTCAACGACCTAAGCTAAACTCCTTTGACACACTTAGTCACCTATACCAACTTATAATCTTCACCAACAAAAAAAAAATGGCTTCATAAACAAGTCAACTTCTTATATCAATACAACACGCAAACAAACTAAAAAAATCGAATTCAATATCAACAACCAATAGCTGCCATCCATGACCCTAGAATGTGATAGTGTAATACAATTACAAAAGCATTATACATCTTAAGTAACAATTGGCATCATCATCAACCATTTGTGTAGCGAAAAAACAAAAGCACTAAACAATTACAAGTTTCCATGTATATATCATCTATGCAAGGGTGAATGATCTCCAATCTAGCTCATCATCTGAAGAACAATCTCTCTGTAGTTCCTGAGGAGGTATGAAGCAGTCCAAGGACAACCCTGGCACATTGAATGCAACATCATCAATGGTCCATGACTCTTCCAACCTTGTGATGGATGGTCCAGCCTTCAGGTTGTCCCCAAACCTGGTGATCAACGCAGTCGATGAGCCGGCATGTGCAATCATCACACCATCCACAATTCTATAGTCCTCAATCTTGGTTGACATTGTGGTTTCCCAGTATGTGGGGTGAGACCCTGGGGCCTGAATCCTGGTCAGGTAAGAGTCCTCTAGGTACACCAAAAGGCCACTTCTTTGGCTGAAGTAGCCAAATATGGCATGCTTGATCATCTCGGCCGTGTTGTCGCTGCGCTCAACAAGGTCTTTCTGATCAGCTGAGAGTTTCAGCACAAAGCAATCCATGCCTGAGATTTCTTTCTCCCCCATGTATTGTGCTGCACAAAATACAGCAGACACTGCCAAAGGGTCTAGTCCCTACAATGCACAAATATAGTGTCACTTAAAAACCAGAACCACTGAAATCAGTACCAAATAGTAGAGATACCAAGATACAATTATGGATGCTGATCAATTCAGTCTCACCGCAGAGTGGACCCTGTAGGCTAATAAAGTCAACAATTGCATTCATAATTTGTGTGAAAACATTAAATTCAGCTCTTCTGTTTTAGTCTTCTTAGGCCTTGGTTTTGAAGAATCTTATTTGAAATGTTAAGTCAAAATAATCACACATAAACCATGATGGTTGATGAGCAAGTTATATATTGTGAGGAAGCTGAAAAATAAAGAAAAGGAAACATAGGAATATGGTTAGATGGAACAAATGAATGAAATTTAGTAGGGAAACACGGATCTATTAAATTGGCTGGTAGCATATGGATATATTGAAAGCCTTGTATAGTTGTATTAATTAAAATGAACAATAGCAGCAGTGTTAACCCGCATTTATGGCCATTTAAGTATTTGATTACCACTCTACATCTGTTCAAGATCTGTGTCAACAACACTTTTCTTTAATTTTTTCTCATAATAATTTCCAAACACATTAACACATTCCAAACGGGGTTCTTCCCTTACACTTTATGCCAAAACACTATACCCCACCAATTCATGGAGCCAGGGATTAGGTCACAAGTCATACCAATTCAATTTTTTTATAACATAAGATTTTCATACTCAGCATCATTATGTCCCAACATTAACAATCACATTTAGCTGTCAATTGTAACTCAGCTCTAAAAACACCTTCAAGGTACCACACCAATGAATACCATCACACCAACCAACATAACAGTACCAACAACAAACACAACACAAAATTTGTTGGAAAATTTAAAACAAGACACGATGATGATGATGAAGAACTTACCTGAAGAGCACGGCGAAGAGGCCGGACGCCACCTTTGGCGGCGTGCACGCCAAGCCAAGGCGTGTGGCGCCAAGCAATGGCACCATTACTACCAGCCACAACCTTTTGGCCACCCAAAACCAGCTCTATCTGCCACTTATCAGGAACCATTTGCCACATAACAAAGCACCCTTTCTCCAAATTAACGCCACCACTTGTGGATCCAAGCTCATCCACCACATCCATTGTCACTTTCCCTGTTGTGAACACATTCTTCACTGTCCCCTCCAATTTCCTACACCCTGTTGCAGCCCTGAAGTGTTGTATGATATACTGTGCCGAAGATGACACCTATTACATATTACATTTGTTCCAACAAATGAAGAAAAATATTATTGAAATGCCTCTGCCATTCTCCTTAAAAAAAATATATCAACCTTTCCATATCTTTACTACACACTCTTTACAGTAATCACATGGTAAGATGATAAAATCGAGGGCACACACATAAAGATTAAAGAGGTTCCATGTATAAAGAAAGTGATCAAAAGTAACACTTTCAACAAACTTTTTAATCTTGATCAAGAAAGAACATCAGTTCAAACATAATCAATAAAGAAGGTAAATTAGCAAGATTCTTTTAAAAAACGCATACACAACTTATTTTCATAGACAAACAAAATACATCAACAGAAAAAAAAATTGATGGTATTTTTTTCCTTCTTGTAATTATGAAGGGAAATTTATATATGCTTGTGAAGAATTACACATAGAAAAAGTTAGAGCTTTGCCGCTCAATAGTCTTATGTGACTCGAAAAGAATTATATCTCATAGGTTTGTATCTTACTATCTGACTCAAGTAGGATTGTTTCTCATGAGAGAGATATATATACATGGTCTTTAGACTCTTCACCAAAAAGAAATATATATAGCAGAAGTTTTCAAACAGCAACACCACCACTTTCTCTTGCATGGTGATGGTGCATTAGAATTTAGAAGGGAAAAAAAAAAGAGACGAAGAAGAGGGCTTGCCTCATTGAGGGGTAGAATGGGGTGGACAGGCACAGGAAATAAAGGGCAACCCAAGACACTAAGGAGGATCTTGAGGTTGGACTTTTTGTTGAAGGCAAGGGAAAAATGAGTCTTGATCCAGTTCCAGTTCCTCCATGACTGAAGGCATTTCTTTGAGTTACTATTGTTGTATCCTTCGTTTTCTTCATTGATGGGTTCTTCTGATAACGGTGCAAGTCTACCCATCATAGCTTCAGCTTCTTCTGCAGGTTGTTGAAACGTGAGACACACAACACGGAAAGAGGAAAATGCGTGCAAAGACTTGAAGACAGGGCTTCAAAGGAACACATACACACTTTGTGGTGTTGTTGTTGCTGCTGTTGTTGTGATGTGTTTGTAGAGGTTTGAGCACGCGCAGGGTGAGAGCGTGGGGTGCACGATGGAGAGAAAAAAGAAAGGAAAAAAAAAAGGATGCACCAAAGTTAACTGCAAGATTGAATGTGGTGATGTGACCCAAAGGGTCTGATTTAAAGAGAGGGTGTAAAAAGAACTGAGAAAGATGGGATAAAGTAGAAGTTTGATTGTGCTTTTGGATTGCATTATTATATGGTTCAATGAGAAGTGAACAACTAATTAATCCTGTAAGTAATCCACCACTTTTGAGCTTTAACTTTTGATTTCTTAGTAAAAGTAGAATCAATAATATAATCATGAGTTTATGAATTGTTAGTGCAAAGATTTTTGTATTTTTTTAATAAGTTAGAAATTGTATTAAATGTGATTATTAAAGTTTTTTTATGAGCATGTATTTTTAAACTTATATATAATTGTTAATAAAAATAATTATCTCATTTGATGTATATATTTATTATTTCTAATTTATAGTTTAACTACTTTTAAAAATTACTCACAATTATAAATAGTTATTATCTAATAACTTTTTTATCATGACAGTTATTATAATTATATCTAACTCAAAAAGAAAAAATAGACACTTAAAACACAAGGAACTGCTCTTCAACTAGTTGTTATAAATATAAATAAACTTGTCGTGCATGTAATCTATACTTAAATGACAATACCCAAATAACTGTCGACGTATTTTAATTAAATTATATGTAAATCTACATGGTATGAAGTTGATATCACATTATTTCGTACAATAATCCGTCCTCAACCTGTACTAATTAGCAGTCCTGTTTTAGTGCAGGTTTTGCTTGCTTAGATATTGAAATTGAAAAGAGAACAAAACTAAAATTCAAATAATTTGTTTTTTGTTTTTCATTCCGGTTATAATCCAAGTTATAATTAAAACATCTAAAACAGGTCAATTAATCTCATATACTACATTACATTTTTTTTATCGGCAATGAATTATATAGGATAAAATATGTTTTATTTCATGTATTTTAGGTAAAATTTGGTTTTAATTATCAAATTTCACCTTTAATCGATTTGGTTCATAAACTTTACAAAATGCAGTGATTATTATCTCTCCTAACAGTGAAAACCTTCCTAAAATCATAATTTTTTATAAAATTCAGTATCAAATTGATTAAAGTTAAAATACCTAAATAAATACCATTTTTTAATCGAAAATACAACTAAAAGCATATATTATCCAATTTTATATTACATATATTTTAACTAATAATGGCATATGAGTGCTTCAATTAGTACTGAAGACATACTCAAAAGGAGATTAAGAAGCCCACACATTATCTGGAAAACTATATAGGAATTGAAAAATATAAGAACATAAGACTACATCATTTGGACTTTCAGAATTCATAATTAAACATTATGATCTGCTTCCAACAGATCTTCGCAGACTGTTTTAGAAAAAAGCATTCACTAATGGTCTCACGTTGGCCAACAACTTTTCACCTATTGTTCCTAAAGTTGGTCCATCCATTCTTTCTTTATCTTTAGATTGGAGGTGTGAAAGTGTCAAAACACGAGGCAATCCATGGTCCCTTACCCTTCTTATGATAATAAAAGATAATAACATTAGCTTTGTCAAGAACATTGTTCTCTAACTTCCAATTATTATATCTTATAATTAAAGAGTATCGTTACTTTTATCTCATAAAATATTGTATAATAAAAAAAGAGATGGGAAAAATCTGAAAAAATATGAAATAAGATAAATAGTACGATAAAAAAAATATCAAAAGGTAAATATGAATACAAATAACACTATTCTTTTTATATAAATAGCCATGCACATGCATCAGGCATATGGGAAGTTGGAACAACTTTGCATGTCACGTGCTGTGCATATTTTCTTAAAGAAGTCACGAAATGTGAAAAGTGTGTACGTCAAAAATAGAAATGCAAAAATATTTAAAAACTATATCCCTTTTTATATTTACTAAAATCACATGAGGAGTGTTATTCTAAAATCGAATTTATATATATATATATATATATATAGATATATAAATTCTGAATAAACATTAATGGAATCTATATATTGATAATCTTTTTATATACTCCAATGAAGATTATTGAGAAGGCAAATAAAAGTGATTGATTTCCTAAATTCTAACATATATTAATCATTATTAAAATTGATGGAAATTTCATGTCTATTATAATATATATATATATATAATATTTTTTGGACATAAATAAAGGATATATTTTACTAGAAGTAATCTTATGTCTAAATTAAATAAAATTATTATAAATAATAAAATTCTTTTTTAAAATATTTAACGTAATTACATATTAAAATATTCTAAGTATTTAATGTGATTGCCAATAAAAACCTTTCGGTGTTAGTTGGCGGTGTTTATATGACTTTTTCACGACCAACTGTTTTTTTTTTTTTTTTCTCTAAGTTAATTTCCCAGTCTTTCATGTAATTGAAGAAGCAACTACATTAATTCATACCTTTGAAAATTTTTCTCTCAAATATCTAAACATTACTAAGCACGGACATGTAGAGAAGTTTTTCATAATATAATTAAATTCGAACAAAATATATTAACACTTCTTCCTTGAGATTTTTTGGATTGCACGTAACATTTATTTTTATTTAATGTTTATAACCACCTCTCATGTAGGGGTGTTAGTGTAATATTTTTTAAACAATTAGGAAAATTAGTGTAATATATAAAAGGGTGTCAATATAATATTTTCAAACAAAGAAGGTTGGCATAGAAATAAAAAAGAGCGATATTACGTGTAATTAAAAAAACTAAATGGATTAGTATAATTTGCTTTATGAGTTTTCTCTCCTAATTAATGCATAGAGATTTATATAATTTCAAGCTCAATAATGTTTATAAAATTATAAGAATTATTGAGGGGGCACTCAAGTTCTAAATAATATTATTTTTAAAATTATAAGAATCATAAACCGATTAAAATAGTAATTTGTGATTTATTAGTTTAATCACAATTAAATCATATATTATATACTACTTCTTTGCTTCTTTTTATAAGAACAAGTGATAGTAT
>PYAF01000666.1:1340217-1364393 GCA_007407185.1 Glycine tomentella | reverse complement strand
ATTTTTACAATGTAAACTTCATAAAGCAAGACAACCAAAAGTTAATTTACTTGTGTTTCTTTTATCAGTTAACGAAAAAATAAATTCCAATATAAATTTATGGTTAAGATTATTTTAGAAATATATCCAATTTTAATTGATCATTTAAATTAATTTTAGAGTTTAATAACTATGTATTATTAGTGTGAAAAAATTTATACTGACAACTAATATTGTTTGTATGATTTATAAAAACAATAATCATAAAAATTAATAAATTATAATAAATGGTAATTTATAATTAAATAATCATGTAAAATTGTATTACATTATCAATAATATATAGACTATTTTCTCTTATTTTTAATAAAATTAGTTTATCCAAATTTAAATTAAACTAGACTTTAGTCAATAGAGAAAACACGTACACAAATCCAACCTAAGAGAAGTTAATTGAAATCATAATAAGGGTCTGTCTAACGGTGGGAGATTGGATAGTATTATGATATAATACATTTGTTTTGTTTTTGGTCTAGAAAGCAAGATCTAGTGGAAATAATTATGTACAAAGCTTTTTTTTTTCCAAATTTTTAAATTTAAGATTTAAATTTATTAGTCAAATTAAAATAATTTTATATCAATTGATTTACGCATTGAGTTGATTATTGTAAAAAAAAAATCTTAATAAATACATCCTTTAACCTAATTAGAAGGCGCGTGGGAACAATATTGATCTTTACTGCGTGTATATGTAGTCATTGTAGTGGGTTGCATAAACTTGGGATAGAAAAAATACACACATATGTACGTATACAGAAGGAGCTTTTAAGGGAGGCAATGCAGTGCGTGAATGGCTGAATGCGATGCAGGTGACGCGTCCCCATCCTTTTCTATTTGTAATAATGCTTTTTCTGGTAGTTCGGTACAAATATTGGAACATAGGATTTGTTGGTTAGTGTTTGTTGGAAATTTTATGTTCACGACAAAATAAAGAAAAACGAGTTGGAAATTATTTTTCCGGCAAATAAGACATGGACCTCTTCAACTGCAACACTCATGTGAAAAAGTGCAGGATTGTGTGCAATCATAATCCAATGGTTTAAATTATGTTTGTTATAAAATATAAAAGATTAAAATAGGTTTGTATAAATTTTGTATTTTTTAATAAAAAATATTTATTTTCCTGATAAAACAAATATATTTTTTATCTTAAATATTTTTTTAGTCCCTAATAAATAATAAATTTTATATTTTTTTCTTGATAAAAAAGAAATTCATTTGTTATTACTTTCTTTGAAAAAATTAAAAACAAATATAAAATTTATCAGAAAACAAATATAAAATTCTCTTATTTATCAGGAAATAAAAAAGTGTTAAAAATAAAAAATAAAATATTATTTTATTATAACTCAATAAAAAATTTATCAAAAAATAAATACAAAATTCAAGATTCATTAGGAATAAAAATATATTTTAGCGAATATATAAAATTGTGCGGGTAGATTTTGCCAAATCTTGCAATAATTCTGGTTACATGATTTATTAGGGCATTCAATTATCTATTGAGAGATTGAAAGGTAAAGACGGTGGCCAGTAAAGTAGACAAACAAAAAAACGAAATATGTTGAGTATTTTTCAAGAGTTTAACTTTTCATGTATTGTAACTTGTAAGTTTAAAAAGTTTCCTACTATTAACTAATAAAAAATAATAATTTGTATGACTTTTAAGTTAATTAGTATAAAAATTAACAAAATTATAATACATGATCATTTATTATTAATGACAATATAAAATTCTTTATACTTTGTGTGTATAGTTTATTTATTTATAATGATTATTTATACTTTATGCATGTGTATGACAATATAAAATTATTTATACTTTTGTGTATAGACTACAGTCTTGGTATGTGTTAACGTGACATGACTTGATTGGGTGTAGGAGAAAATTCAGAGTAGAGCTAGCTGCTAGCTGATGATCGTATCAGATAAAATAGTTTGATAGGGTTTTTTTTACCTGATTTAAATTTGGGACCAACTGGAAAAAAGAAAAATGTTGATCAAGGTACGACTTTTCTTCTTTTTTAATTGCGCAATAGTCAATACAAAATTACGAAGTAGTTTCATCTACTAGCTGGAACTGAAAGAGATGTTGAGTAGTTAGTACATGAAAATGGAGTTTTTCTAGATCTATGGGGCCACAACAAATCTAACTTTGTCTTTTCTTCATCTTCAATTTCTTTAAGAAAAATTGCGTAATGTTATGTCTATCGAGTTATTATATCGAGTATAAACTTCTTTTGATGATGAGTATGAACTGAAATTATTTGATAAAACCAAGTTGATAAATCCTCCAATCAAATAATGTAATAATTGTAATTCTATAATTGATAAAAACTAACAAAGATAGGTCTTCCATACGTATAAATTCATTATTTAAACATATATGTCCTTTCTATTCTCAAATCACCGACAATTATATTCAAATACATTAAATTTTTTTTCGTTAGTAGAAATTGAAGATTGTATTATGAGATTTACAACAACTCATATATCTTTCTTCAACTAACTGAATTAGACCCTTGACAAATAATATAAAATTAAACATATACAAAAATCATTTTAAAAAAATATTACATAATTTTTCTGGATGGATTATTATTCCTAATATCATATGATTGCACTCAAGCATGCATAAACTTAACCCACTTTGATATATCACATGTTAAATTTTCATACATTATTAGTAATTAGATTGAATCATAATTGTATGAAATAGGACACCAAAATAATTAAAATTGGTCAATGATACTTAACTCTTGAAGTCATTGCTTGATTCTTGTTTTGATACTTTCTTGTGATGCTTCTTTCTTATCTTTATGAGTGTAGGATATGATCTCTTCTTTATCTTATCTCTTTTTAGGATTGATAAGATTCAAATTAACCTTTCCATATGTCCCAAAGACACATTTATAGAAAGAGTGGAAAGGTAAAAACTTACCATTTCACGTAAGGCTACTATGGTTTATATTGTCTTTTCCCGAAGCAATACAACCTTTCAAACCATACTCTTACATTAAAAGTTGCAATAGTTCTTGCTCATCAAAGAACCATTCAACCATAGTTTACACTATCTAGGTACCTTTTACCATTTAATTTCCAATATCCATTGATTACAAGGATATGCCAAGAAACATCAAAATATATTTAAACCGGTGCTTATAAAATCAATGTAAGGCAAAAGTTACTTTGTTAAAATGACTTCAGTTGAAAGATTATATTGTCATTTCTTCCAGCGTGATACTTGAGAGTATTACAAATTTTTGGAGATAACTTTAAAACTTTATCTCATTTTGACTAACCATTGAAGGGTATAATTTTAGGGTGAAAGGGTTTCCTTATGAGTCTTCAAATATACTCAAGTATGATTTGAAGATGATTTCTTTTTAAAAAAAAAAACTTCAAACCAGTAGTATTGTCTGTTTCTCATTCTAATACACATATCGAGTAGGCAGAAAGGCACAAATCCAAATCTTAATCTAACACAACCAGTTCAGTAGAACTAGAATCAAATATCGAGTACAAATGTCGTCTAGTCATAAAGCTGAAACAAAACCACCAAATCCCTCTACTGACAATCTGAAGTATTTCAACACACAAGCTCCATACTAAATACATATGAAAGCCAAAGCATTTTCCACCGCATCCACCACCATGGTTATCAAGTTAATCACCTAGAGTAGCCTGGACTTCGGCTCAAGCTCCTACTGTAACTCCTGCTTCTGCTATAACTCCTACTTCTGCTGCGGCTTCTTGATGCATAAGGTGATCTAGAGTATGATCGATCCCTATACTTTCTATCCCTTGGTGAGATTGACCTGAATCATAATAAAGGTGAGTATAAACACTGTAGATCATCAGAGAAATTTTAGCTAATGTAATAACAAAAACCTGTAATGTTGCCTTTGTCCTGGAGGAGAATAGTCTGGACTAGGTGAATAGGTTCGTGGATATCGCCTGTAATCATGTGATCGATCCCTAGATCTTGATTAAATTTAATAAAAAAAACAAAATCAAACATCAGGTAACAATAAACAAATGTCCTTTAACTAAAACCTGGTAAATAACATTGCAAGAAATACAGACACCCAATCCTTACCTCCTGCGTTCTCTTGCTCTCATTTCAGCAGGTTTCTTTCTGTTTTCTTCAGCAAACACTACAGTTAACTCACGACCAAGAAGAATTTGACTGTCCATGTGATATTTTGCATCTGCAGCATCAGCTGGGTCCACATATTGGACAAACCCAAAACCTCGTGGCTTCCTGTGCCATAAAATTTGAAGTCGTAAGTTACACCATATGCATGGTTTAATAAGTAAACACACCTGCTTACGGAGGGTGGGTTGATTGCAGATATCCACAAATATGATCCTGACTCCCAAACTATCGCAAGTCACTCTCTCAACACTCCACAGAAATCAATAATAAACACCACACATATGCTAACCTTGTAGAAGCCAAAGTATTAATTGAGATTGAATTCTTCAAGACTTCAACTTCTTCACAATGAATTCAAACTCAACCTTAAGAACCTTGAAGGTCACTAACATCACCTTGAACAGAACTCTTATTACTTCTTTCTTCTCTTCAACAAAGTACTCTTTATTACTTCTTTCTTCTCTTCAACACACTTTTATTACTTCATTTGTGTCTTCAACTCTTTCAATAAAACAACCAAATTCCCATAAAATAATTGGAGTATTAATTATTACTGAGAAAGAAGTGGCAAAACTAAATACTTATGTAAAAATCCACCACAAAAAATTCTGAAATCCCAACTCAGGAGATAACTTAGCACAACTTCATAGTTGGAAATTTCTTAGTTAAATAAACACTACTAGAGCAATTTATCAAAAGTGGCTGCCAAGAAATCTTTCAACACATAAGGAACCATGTTTTAGCCAATGAAAAAACACATACCCAGTATAATAATCTCGAGGCAGGTAAACATCCTTAAGAGGACCAAATTGGCCAAATGGACCGTGCAAATCTTCTGGCCTGCAAAATGAGTATAGATGTAAAAATCTCAATCAGTTCATCAAGTGCAAGTCTGTTTGAGATTATTTACGGAAAAATACTAGCCTTTTGCATTACAAGCAAACTCCCTCACAAAACTGAAAAAATAAGTAATCATTTTCTATAAAATAAATTAATCCAAGTACTTAAAATCATGATCAATTCAGATTTTCACCCAAGAAATAAACCACTTTTTTTTCCAAGCTTCATCAGGAAACTGGGGAAGAAGCATTCAAACTATACATGAATGTCATACAAGAGGGGAGAAAAAAAAAAACAGTTCCTACCGTCTAACCTTTTATAGTGTGTCCAAAACAGCTTCATAGTGAGAAAAAAAAATCAATTAACCTTTCATGATGAAGCTAAAGCAACAAACATATATAAAAACACACTATTAACCACCTAAGCTTCCATTACATACAAAAGATCAACCAAAGAAACATATACAAGCAACAAATAGAAAAGTACATAATCATGATCCACATAATAACAACACTACAACAACCACTGTAAATAAATAGAATAACTACTACAATGGCGAAAATTCTGCATATACACACATACCTGCAATCTCTGTGGAGGTTCCGAACCAGAAGACTTGTTGGCAAATCCATATCACGTCCTCTGTAACGGCCCCTAGGGCTAGGGCTGCGCCTTCGTCGGCAGTAACGCCTTGGAGGTGAAGGTGATGGGCTGTAGCTGTAGCTTCTTCCCCTCATGTTTGATGCTATTTCACCCATCACAACACAAAAGAAAATATTGAAGACACACCACATTTTGCATACAGAGAAAACACAAACCCTAAAACCGCAATAATTTCCAAAAAAAAAAAAACAATCTGGAGAATCAACAAGTTCAACAGAGAAAACTAATCATAATTATTTTATCCAGACGGAAATTACCTCTCACCTAAGCCTCAAAAGAAAATTAGAAAAAAGCAGAAGATTAACCGCAACTTCCAATACAATTTTGGAGAATCAACAAGTTCAAAAACAGAGAAAAACTAATCAAATTCAATCTCAAAAAGAGAATTAGAAAAAGCAGAAGATTCCAGAGCCTAGAGAACCCAAAAATTTTCAAAACAGTTTTGCAGAATCAACGAGTTCAAAACAGGGAAAAACTAATCTCAAACGAGAATTAGAAAGAACAAAAAAAACAGAAGATTCCAGCACCAAGGGACGATTTTTGTCGTCACGAAAAATTCAACATTTACGAATTAGCATTTCGTCACATACGATACGATGCAACCAATGAAGAAACAAGAATCGGATACACGCAACGATCGAATCAGAAGAAGAGATCAGAGTGCGAGATTTGAACTTTACCTGCGGCTTCACAATTCGCGAAACAAACGCAATCGAAATGTTCCAGACGCAGAGAGGAATAGAGAGAAAGAGAGAGATGACTTTGTTTTGTTGTTCGGAACCATAAACTGCTGGGTAATATTTGTAACCGCACTCTTCTATATTCGAGAAACTTCTTCTGTGTAGGCCCTGATCCGATACATGCGGAGAATTACTTCCTGTACCCTCATTTTTACTTTATGGATCAAATTTAGAATTGTGAAAATAGACCAAACCAATGGCCTAAACTTTATACACCACCTTAAAAACTCATACACCCAGAAAGGAACAGTGAATTTCCAGAATTGCCCCTGATGACATAAGTGATTTACAGGCCGTATCATTTGCCTTGGCACTATTCACTTCCGTTCCTTACGTTCGCCGTCTCATTTGCCTTGGTTTTTTGCGATTTTGTGGTAGTTGCCGGCACACACCGTTGCTTTGGTCAGGTCCGACGTGGTTATTGCTACATTGGCAGTTGTTGGTTGACTGTGGGAGGTGCTATTCTTTGTCGACCGCCGTCTGAGGTAAGCGTCGTTGTGGCCCTGTGTTGTGGATGGTACGAATTGTTTAATCCGTATACTCTATATGGATTGAGTAATCCGTAGAAGGCATACAGATTGAACTAACGGATCAGTTAATCCGTATGGAGTATACGGATTAGATAATCCACGAACTTCATACGGATTATCTAATCCGTGAACTTCATACGGATTATCTAATTTGTATACTCCATACGGATTAGTCAATCCGTACACTTGTATAGTTGATTTTTTAAAAAAATTTTGATTCTATGAAATGTATGGTTATTGTACATATTTGAGCCCCTAGGAAAGTTAATTGAATCATATTATGGAATTAAATGTTGTAGTAATGATGATAATAGTAATTTTTGGATTTATGGAAATTGATTTGTTTCCTATGCATTATATTAAACTAAAAAATGTGGACTGCAACAAAACCACATTGTTCTCTGTGGATGGATCATATAAAAAGTGAAGATGTTTTAAAATCATTAAGAGAGAAAGATATTGAAAGTTTAAGGCTTATGATTTAAGTTGTGACCTTGTGATTTAAGTTGTATAGTGGATGATTTTAGTTGTGACACACATTGTTGATTTTAATTTGAAGCACATGATTAACATGAACGTGATACGTCAACATCATATATGGTGATTTGCTCGAAGTGTAATAATAGTTAGTTGTGGCTTATTGGTCTTATGCTATTATACCAGTTATGATTAATCAATAGTGTTTAGTGGTCATGATGGTTCTATTGCCTTTGGTAGTGGTGATGATGGTTGGCTTTGTGGTTTTATTTGTTGAGTACCATTTTACCAACTTTTGTGGCGAATTGTTGTTATGGTATTATACCACTTTTGGTTGCCTTTGGTAGTGGTTATCATGCTTTGGTGTATTTATTAGTTGTGGTTTATTAGTGGTTGTCCTGATGGTTGGCTTTGTCATTGTTTTGTTGATTGGATTTCATATTTTTCTATTTGAATGAGATGTTAATTGCATATTGGTTTGTTGTATAGCAGATTATGGCTAGAACACGAGGAGGACATCAGGCATTAGGTCGACATGGAGGCAGAGGATTTGGTAGAGATGGAGGCAGAGGTAGTGGGAATGAAGAGGCAGCTCCTGAACGTCGTAGGCCTACGGCATCTGGCCGAAGACAAAGGGCAGGACCAGGTGTTGTAGACCCTCCAGTTCGGGATGCACAGTTGGGGCCTGGTATGGATGAGGATGATCATGTTGAGGACCCACGTGTGGAGGATGATATGCCTACCATGGAGGGTGTTGGTGATGAAGTAGAATCGTTTCCAGGTGGGCCACAGGACGGTTCAGTATTGACAGAGTATGCTGACCATGTGGCTCTTCGAGTCTGGGAAGGACAGGTACAAGTTGTGTTGTTGAAATTGGTTTGCTTTTGAAGTATATCACTGACATTGATGTAAATTGATTGCAGGAACGCCCTGAGTTGAAATTGGCGTCACACGGAAGAAAGGTTCATAATTTTGGCCGTCCTGCACCCCAGATAGAGGGACTCGTTGCTGCTAGTGGCCTAGCCCCGTTGATTTCATGCTCAGTGGAGACGGGTGACAGGGGTTTGCTCTCAGCCTTTGTCGAGAGGTGGCACTCCGAGACCAGTAGCTTTCATCTGCCTGTTGGGGAGTTGACGATCACCCTCGATGATGTCGCTTCGATGTTGCATATCCCGATCGAAGGAGAGTTGTTATCGTACGAGCCTCTTGATGTGGGCGAGGCAGTTCGTTTGACTATTGATCTGCTTGAGATATCCACCGAGGAAGCTGGAGCGGAGATGGAGCATTGCCATGGAGCATATGTGCGCTTGTCTTGGCTGCGAGACGTATACGCTGTGAGATGTCAGCAGATGCGGTGGGATGTAGTAGCCAGAGCGTACCTGCTTCATTTGGTGAGGTGCACACTCTTTGCCAACAAGAGTGCCACACACATTAGTGTGGTGTTCTTGGAGGCATTCCAAGATGTGGGAGACGCAGGACGATTTGCTTGGGGTGTGGCAGCATTGGTTCACATGTATGCTAATCTGAACTATGCATGTCAGTACCATGGTAAACATCTTGTCGGTTATATCACGTTATTGCAGGTAATCATTTCGAGTCTTGTCATTGTAAATTAAATGTGTAATTCTGTTAACATTGGTTCAATTGCTTTAATTTATGTTGCAACAATTACGGTGTAGGCTTGGATCTATGAGCATTTCCCATCGGTTAGAAATGTGACTACTCAGCAGAGTTACCTGGAGACATAACCACGTGCTTGTCGATGGAAGGCTGCCCAGGCATTACCGTGCATCACGTATCGGAGGCGACTAGACAGGTTGGTTGTGGACGATGTTTGTTGGACTCCTTATGCCAATCATCGTGCACATAGAGAGTTCGACATCATTTCATTATTCTCCGGCTATGTTTGGTGCGGCCCGATTATGGTCAGACATTTACCTGGGAGGGTGTTGCGGCAATTCGGATATGTTCAGCCAATTCCAGAGATCCACGCAACAGAATCGCTAAGCACGGACGAGGTCGATGACAGATGGATACACTTTGGGGACCACCTTGCAGCCACCACAGATGTTGTTACTCATCCCAGTCAGACTGTGGTTGGCTATATGGATTGGTTGTCCGAGTCTCTCATCCATATATGAGTCCCCCTCAGATTGGAGATCCTGTTAGGCACCCTCCGACTGAAACACATGTGTTACCAGATCCTTTGCATTTTTAGCCTGATGACCCAGCACCAGTTCCACCTGCATCTGAGGAGCCTCCACATGCTTTGGTATGAAACTACTTTATAAGAATTTGTTTTCAATTGGTTTGATTGTTATGTTATTAACCATTACTGTTGGACATTGGTTCAGGCTACGTGTCAAAGGTTAGCTGAAGGATTGCAAGAGATGATAGACTTACGTATGGTTACTGCTGGGACTGATGCCTATGCCGCTACAAAGCGCTTATTGCGTATAGCGCGTTATGTCTGGGAAGATCGATGTGTGTATTCGTGGCAAAGACGTACCAGGCAGCGGCAGGAGTAGTGTTTATTTTTTTGACATGCATGTGCATTGTAAGTATCAGTATACTTGGCCTTTGTGGTTTTATCATATGTCATTTTGATTTTGTTTAGCACATTGTTTCATGAACACAACATTATTCTATTTACGTTTTTATATAATTTATTAACTTTCAAAGATACACTGCACGACAAACAAAACTTAAATTCAAACCAACATTGTATTCATGGTTAAACAAGTTATTCAACAACATATGTGAAATAACATAGTATTCACAAATCTCCTAGGTCAACATGTTCAATACGGAAACACTTAAGTTGACTAAATGCTTGCATTCTATGTTGGTAAGGAAGTACCCATTGCTGTGCAACACTATAACGGTATTTTGACCATAACAACGCAGGTGGCGGAATAGGACACCCAAGTGTCAATGCAACCTGCAAAAAATTAACAACAGTTTAGTTGGTTAACAGTTGTGCCAAAATATGTCGAAATAACAATATTAACAAGCAATACCTGAACAAAATGGTTACCAAAGACATGACCAATACATAAAATGCGATGAACAGCAGCATCTGTAGGTGGTTGGCTTCTCAAAGGAAAAACGTCATACTTTGTTGGAGAGACAAAGAAACGAGAACAATGTTATACCTTGATGCAATCACGTAACCTAAATCGGTAATATCCATCCACTTATCAGTTGTTACCTGCCATTAACAAAGAACATTTGTTCATCCATGTAAAATAAATATACATTAAAAGTACCGACATTAGAAGATTGTAGTTACCATAGAGAACCCATCAACAAGTAGCGACCGTTTCAATTGCTGAAATCTATCAAATCCACCAAACAATGCCATATATTCATCAGACCATTGTGCAAGTTCTTTGAGCAAATCATTGCATACCAAAGACCAACATTGTTCACTGTATCCTACCAAGGCAGCAATTACATGAAATCCACAATTACCATCCGCTTTCACATCAGTGATGTCTACAATAAAATCGTGCATAGATGTATCAAATTGGTCCAGCATAGGCAACTTCCGTTTTGTATGTCTCTGATACTTCGAAGATGAAGCAGACGGTTTTGGTGTGGAACAACTATTTTGCACAGAATGTAATTCATCTACATACTCCCAGTAAGATGGATCCCGCTTGGTTGACCTCGCGTTTGCAAAACTTGTCTCTTTTGCGCACCTTTTGTTTTAACTTTTTCAGGCGGAGGACACATGGAGTTTTTGTCAGGATATGCAATTTCTCTAAGTTTTGTCTTTAAAGTGACCTTCCCACAAAAATCAAGGTTATTAAAACGTATAGATATGGCTTCCATCTCTCCAATTATGTCCACCTGGCCCTCATCTACACCTTGATCTTCAAAACTTAACCTCCGCCAAAACAAATCAACAACATCAATAGGTATGGACCCAAGAACATACTTAGCTAGCTCACATGCACAAGGCAGTCCATGCGTAGTTCTCATAACATATCCACAACATTTTTTGCTTTTGCCTGCGTAATGGACTCGCTCATACTCAGCAGCTAATTGGTTTAAAGCATACCTGGACACCATTCCAATCAGTCGTTTATACAGTGTTACTTTAAACACATGACCCACCACATGTGTGCTTCTCTCCAATGATGCCCTAATCTCAGTATGTTGCAAGGTCAGCATGTTGTGCATTGCATCCCATACACTACACAGGTCTCCTAGGCTATTCTGCAACAGCCTCTTCAATGTCCAATGTGCTGACTCGACCCTACAATCCAATGGTAACAGTCACAAACTATCCCCTACAACGACAATATAAAAGCAATAACTTAACAAAAGTTAAACATTTGCTAACCTATTAGTTGTGTTACCCAAATGCATAAATTGTTTGGTCCATGCTGTAACAAATTTTTCTTTGTGTGGATTGAGCCATGTGGTTTTCACGTAATCAACAAACGCAGGCCATGGAGAACACGCAATGTCAAACTTTGCCATACAATCATCAAATTCATCCTTATTAGCACAGTCCACAACACTTCCCTAGGCTTTCATCACATAGTCTCATGCATTACTCTGTCGGATAAAAGTTTTACATTTAGCCTTCACATTTTTTTCAATGTGGAACCGACAAAGTAAATTAGTACACATAGGGAACACAGCTGTAATTGCACTCATCAATGCTAAATCTCTATCAGTGACAATGACCTTTGGGAAAAATTCAATTTTAATAAATATGCCTCTAAAACATTCTAGGGCCCAAACAACATTGTCTACACGTTCAGCTTCTAATAAAGCAAATGCAGCTGAGAACGTCATCCCAGTAGGAGTGACACCAACAATGTCCAATAACGGAAGTTTGTACCTGTTTGTTTTGTATGTGTTGTCTATCAGGAAAACAACATTATATGCATTGCTTAACTTTACTGCATCTGGATGGGTCCAAAACAGGTCACGAATGACATTTTCATCCTTCACTCTATGCCAATGAATATACATGTCACATTGAAGAAGCTTCATCAATTGTTGCAATTTAGTATTACCTTCTCTGATACGCATACGATATCTATATCTTGCATTCATTACTTGCTTCAAAGATGTACAACTATTGGGATTGTGTTCTTTCAAAGTTAGGAGAATATTCTTAGGTTTCACCATCGCCCTTGTCATATCATGCACAACAATCTTCTCATCCTCTGTCAGTCGACATGCATATGGGTGTCCACATAATGAGTTTGCCAAAGGATGATTATGTGTCCCACATAATAATTTCACCTTCCACCCTTCACCTCCCGGTACTGGTTTGGCTTGCAACTTAAATGGACAACCACATTTTCTAGTACTAGACACTGTAGGCACCATGTTTTTATTGAATGCTCTATACTTTCCACTCCTTTCACAACAAATTAAAACAAATGATGTTCTTCCCTTCTTTCCAGTATACATGTCTGACCTCATTATCACAGCTACAAACCCATTCTCATATGCAACATTCCTAGCCCATTTTAATACATCCTCGCGGGAAGGGAACAACTACAAAAATCAATAACAAATTTTTAACTTCCATAACTGATGTATTTAAAAACTTTAACCAATTTACAATTGATATAAATACCTGACAAGTACTGAAGGCTGCAGAACAATCAACTTTGTCAAATGCACTATGCTTATCTCCGATATCTTCATTCATATAAATTTCTTCAGACATAATGCAAACATACATCCAGTCATCGTTGTCCATCTTAACAAATTACAATAAATTTAAATAAGTGACAAAATAAACACATTATAACAGTTAAAAAACATTAACATCATATTATCAAACAAATCCTATCCAATTTTAATCACCATCAATACTACAAAATAAAACAATTTAAAATTATTTTATGTAAATGGACAAATCAAATGTTTAGTAACACAAGCTATCCACGTAATGCATTCCCATAAATTAAAACTAACATCTATTTTCACCTACTTCTTTTATTGATAATTAAATTCATTTTTAACCAATTAAAACCACTTAAAATTATTTTTTTAAAATTATTGATTATGCATCATACGGATTAGTTGATCCGTATGAAGCATACGGATCAGTCAATCCGTATGCATCATATAGATCAGCTAATTCGTATGCATCATACGGATCAACTAATCCATATGAAGCATACGGATTGACTGATCCGTATGCTTCATACAGATTACCTCCTTCTACATTACCTTACGGATTGGGTAATACGTATAATCTACACGGATTACCCAATTCGTAACTTCCAAAAACTCAGCTTACCTTCACCCACCACTGTCTGCAACTCCGAGCCACCCAACAACGGCAAGCCAAACACCACCGGCCAAAATGAACAGCTACAAACGACAATGCACTCAACCACTACCAAAATGAAAGCTTTGATAATAAAAATTGGAAAGCATATCGCGTGCTGCAGGTGCTCACTCCTCAGCCTATATAAAAAATAACGGAGGGCATTTTCGGCATTTTTAAAAATTTCTGGGTGTATGAGTTTTTTAGCTGGTGTATAAAGTTTATGCCCAAACCAATTAGTTGATGGTACTACCCGATTAGCTCAGTTTGTATATAAATAATATTAGAGGATATTATTACTTTGGCACATCTCAAATTAATATCAACACTTTATATGCATTTTTTAAAAGATTAAAATAACTCCAACTTTTTCCCTCCCTTTGGTTTAAAATAGCCCCCTTACTTTCTCTCTCAATCTCCTTCCATCTAATGACTCATCTCCATCATTTAATCTCAAATATCCTTATTTCCACCAAAGTCGAGCTCTATCTTAGCCTCAAGTGAGATCTTGAGCTCAACTTTTTTCTCTTTGTTTAATGATTTGACAAAAATTTGCTTTTGTTGTGTATCTAGCTCAGATTCACAATAGAAACACATTTTTTTATGTATCTGTAAGTTCAATTGAAATCCATGCATTTTTAATATGTTGATTAAAGTCATGTTGATTTGCATGTTCATTATGTCACATTCATGATATATCTGACATACAGGTAGAGTGGGCTCAAGGGAGGACTAGACAAGTTCATCCTAAGCTGAACAAGTACCAGCAACAGCTTTAACTCGTAAGAAAAGATTATCACAATGCTAGACGAATTACAAGTTTTTGTGAATGATGATGTAGATACAAATTAGGTTTGTTGAGCCTGAGTTTGTTGGCATTGAAGGCATAACGAGCACTAGAGATAGAACTAGATTTGGTAGAGGATCCATGGACAATAAGACCTATTTTATGGAGGAGGTCCTCTAGACCATTTTGTATTGAGGTCCTACTTGGATGATATTGCCCCCACAGTTGTGGGAAGGACTAAGTAGGACATACTCTCACCATTCCTTATCACATGATAAGGTCATCATGCTATTGGAGCATATGCTTGTAGTCATCCACTTCAACACTATTTCAAAAACCTCTAGAGGCTTAAGCATAACCTTTAGTTGGTTAAGTGAGTTATATGAGCAACACTTGGCGATGACCAAGACGATCATTGTAGCGCGTAATTATCTTTGGCTTAAATTTGTTTTTGATCCCTAATAAATTTTGATTTTTGTGTTTTGTTTTGCGTTGAGTCCCTAATAAAATAATTTATTTTTTGTCCTTGACACTTTTTTTTGTTTGATAAATTTACGAATTTTGTATTTGATCCTTGATAAAAAAAATCATTTGTAATTAGTCGGGACTAAAACAAAGTTTGCTAATTTATCGGGGGCTAAAACAAAATATCAAAGACCAAAAACAAAATTGTTGTTTTATTAGAGACTCAATGCAAAACAAAAATTTATTAAGGAACAAACACAAAAATTGAATATTTATTAGAGATAAAAAAAACATTTAAGCCATTATCTTTTACATCTTATTGGCTAAAAGATCTTTATCAAAAAGAGCTCATCTTGTGTGGCGATATGCTACTTATTGCTCTTTTCAAGACCTTACCACATGAACGTGATATGCATAAGGTGATGTTGCATTGTGTTTCATGTATCAATAGTTAAGCGAAGCCAACATGCATGACACATATCGGTTCAAGGTATATATGACCTTCATTCATGTACAAAATTTATATGTTATTTTTTCACAAGTCTAGGTTTTTAATTGTATAATAAATATTTAATAAATATTTATGTTTTATATTCTTTGTAAGCATAGATGTATGAGTACTTTCAACCATCAATCACAAGCCAAGCAGAATATACATTCAAACATAGCCTTGCATGTTCTTACAGATGAAATCCTTTAAAGGGATGTAGACGTGATGATGCCATGAGGGAGATCCTAAACATTCTCTACTTAAATGACATTATATGGATGCCGCCATTTAAGGATCATAGAGAGGTGCAAGCATTTGATAGGATATAATACTTCTTCAACCTCCTTTAACTTGGAACACACTTTTGGCTTGTTTACCCAAAAGGGTGTTTCACATGGTTGGCTATGTCTAAGGGATTCCTTAATCCCTTCTTCAAATTATAAGGCATGTACCCTCTGTTGAGGTGGTTGATGAGCAATATCAACATTGTCGCAATCACATCATTGTTACTCTAATTCAAGGATTGCTTGTGCCCGAAGGTGCCCCATGGGCATGCACTAGCGATTATTTGGAGTGGTTTCACACCTAATGTCATCCATTTTTCACGCCCTCATCCAGAGGCCTTTGAATAAGCTTGTGCAATTCCTTGCTATAGGCAGACACCCAAACAAATTATCAACACGATTTCCATGTAAATATCTTTATATTTGTATTTATATAACTACATCATACTTATTTATATTTTTTTAGCCCATGTTTGAGAGTATTACTCATGCACGATATTCAAACCATATTGCATATGCAAAAAGTGATCCTTGACACTAAGACTTGTGAGGATAAAGAGCGGGCATTGAGACATTGACTTTTATATTTTATATTTTATTGTTGAACATTGTGTTGTGTATATATAGTCATTGTACTTTGACTTCTTTTATATTTCTCCCATTTATATTCATTAAAGGATTTCTTAAATTAAGTGTTTAACCATTTTTTGAATTAATGAAATTTCTTTTAAAACAAATTAAAAAATATTTAATCACACAAAAACAATTCTTATACACAATGAAAATAAAGTTTCATTTTGTAGTTAGTCGAGATACTCAATGAAAACATATATATGGGTAAAACAAAAACTAGAAACATATTTTCGTTGTGTATTTAGGTTTGTTACATAACAAAAATTTATTTTCATTATGTATTATTAGTTCACTCCTACATCCTCTTATATAACCAAAAAGGTGTTTTCATTATATATTAAACATCAACCTAAAATGCACAATAAAAACTTGTTTATGTCATGTACTCACCCATGTACATAAGAAAGCATGTTTACATTATATAAATGCAATAAATGGAAACATATTTTTGTTTAATTTTTTAAAAAATAAGAGCGAAAGTTGGGTGTTTAAATTAGAAATTAGGGTACCAATAACAAAATCATATATATATTAGGTTTTAAAATTTTAGGTTAGAGCTTATATTCATTCCATCTAAAATTTTATTGACTTAAGAGGGTTGACATATATTAGGTTAGGTCAACTTGGTTTATTTATTTTTATTACTAAATTTTTACAATTAATAAAATCATAGATGATAGATTTAATATTACAAATATTACTAATGTTTATTTTAAAGATATTTTATGCATATGAAATTCTTTTTATTGTTATAATTGATACATTTTATTTTATTTTTATAAATATATATTATATTTTTCTATTTTACATTATAAAAAATGATATATATATATATATATATACATACACACACACACATTAGTTGTCAGACCCGTGTGATGCAGAAAAAAATATTTTGAGAAATATAAATATATAAAATTTATTAAATATATTAATGATTTTTTTTAAAAAAATACAATT
This sequence comes from Glycine tomentella, assembly GCA_007407185.1. NCBI lineage: Eukaryota > Viridiplantae > Streptophyta > Magnoliopsida > Fabales > Fabaceae > Glycine > Glycine tomentella. The sequence continues at coordinate 1,347,016 of PYAF01000666.1, read as the reverse complement.
CCATAAATATAATTCATTCATAATACACACATTCATATATAATATATACTTACATACAGAACACATAATTTAAATTTATAATCTTATTAAATAAATACAAGTAAAATATAGGCTAGTACACTAATAACTTTTCATAATTATAAACTTAAAAGAAAAGTTAATAATTACAATTAACTGGCTAAAAAAAAAAGGAAAATGAAAGTAGTGTTTAAGTTAAAAATAGAAAATATCCAACAACAAAATATCCAATTATTCTTTAATGAATTCATTGTAACTTTCAACTTCAATGAATTTTTTCTCACAACCTCTATTTCTATGAAGTTTCCTCAAGTTATTTGTAATACAAATTTGTTTTCAATTCTTTTTTAGATGTCCTTCTCTTCTTTTCTTCCTTTCGAATGTCACACATGAATTTTCCTATTTCTTCATCTTGTATTTGTAGATTTTGTAAACCATTTCCATGGATAAATTAAACAACGAATCTTTTAGGGAGATTTTATTTTTAAAATCTAGAATATATAGTAATTAAAAGTACACAGTCACACACACATAGATATATATATATATATATATATATATTATAATGAAAGAAATAACAATTACAATATATCATAAATTTAAATAAGTTATCAAACCAAGTTATTGTTTCTTGTTTGGCTACATGACAAATGAATTGGAAACTCATCATAGGAAGCTCAACATTAACTTCATCTTCTTGAAAATTAAGATTATGTTGATCCATAAAAATTGTTTCATGAACAATAAGTTCAGGTTCAACTTCAACTTCAAGAGCATGATGAAGTTCCTCAACACGATTAATTACGTGAATGGTGATTGAATGATAGAAGGTTGAGATTTAAGTTCATCATCAAGGAGATAAACAAATTGACATCGAGTGTTTTAGAAATTGTCTCAAATGTCTTATTACAAAATCTTAGGTTGTAGATTGTTTTAGGTAGTAAACTTCATTAAAGTTAAGAAAAATATAAGTCTTACAATTTTTGGATCCTAGGTATTTCATGTTAAGCCAAGCTCCATTTTGCAAATTGTAATGTTTGAGCACATTGTCGATTCCATGAACAAACTGCCTTATATGGTCAAATGTTTATAATATAATATTAATTTTAGTTCCACGAGGATCAATGAATCATGTTCTAATAGGAACTTTGTTCTTGTATCCCTAGTAAAAAAGCCATGGAACAATTATTTGTGCCTTTATAACAAAATAATTATAGTCAATCCATAATTATTATATACTGAATTCAAATAAAGATGATGAAAATGTAAATTCCCAACCATTTATGCGTTGGAGAGACCGTTTTAGTTGTATTTATAATTACTGTCAATGTATAATTATTATCAAGACATGTATTCGAAATTCAATAAAGATAATGATTTCAAAGCACATCCAAAATTTCAAAATAAGATATTGAATACTCATACAAAAGGCAATGCACATTTAAATTGAACTAAGCATGTATATTTTTTTTAAAAAAAAAAACAAGTCAAAGAGATTCAAATGATACCTCTAAAGTATCAATGCAAATCCAAAATTTCAAAAATCTGATACCATTGATTTCGTGAAAATTAGTTTGTAAATTCTCCATTATAATAATATAAAAATGAATCAATAAATAAATCTTTATAGTAACATAAAATAAGAAATGAGTTGAATGATGACCAATATGTAAATTTATATGCTCTAGCATATTAGAGACTGTTATACTTTATTGGGTTATTAAGTATTTGACTTCATTGATATCCAAATAAAAAATATTTATTTTATAAATTCTCTTTCCTTGATATTACAAAAGTAACCATGTTCTGAAATCAATTTGATAGAACTTCAACATATTACTTAAATTATGCTGAAAGTAATCATTAATGTCATGTTTTCTTAAATAAATAAGGAATTTATTTCCTCCGTGATCCATTAGCTAAGCTGATTTCGGAAGATCACTTTTGAACCTCTCATAAATGTATTTTGGTATTTGAGATATATCTTATATTATAAATCGAGATAAAATAAAAATGTGTAGAAAGTTTAAGAAAATGAAACAAATAAAAATATTTTTATATTTATTATGTGATTTATCAATAGATAAAACATATCAAGATGGTTGAATAAAGGAAAAACCTTCTTCCAACTTTCATATAAAATCGTAATATTAAAAGTCATATTTAGAAATTTGCACATAAATTTTCAAATTTATAATTAAATGTTCAAGATAAAATTACCTTAATAATGGAACTACTTTGACATCCTTTATAGGTTGTAACATTAAAGTTCATTGTTGTAACAAAATCATAAGGAATCGAGAATCACAAAGAACAAAGAGTTTGAAGTAGGATCTAGCATTAACATTAATATATGAAGTATTCTAAGCATTAATATATATTTCATTGAATAATTGAATAAATATTAGTAATTATAATATTTATTATTAGAAATTTTGAAGTCGTATTAGAGACAAGTGAAAAGGTTGCTACTTAATTTAAGCAAGTTTATTGAAAATAAACATTGTATCTTCTAATTTTTAAGTCTGCAAATTTCAATTTCAATTATGGGTTGATTTATTTAAGAGATTAACTATGTTGCATTGAAGATTCCTTCATATTCCTAAAATGAAAAAAGAACTTTATACTTTTTCAGAGTATTATTGCACATAAAATACTTTAAGAACATTATTAGTAATGTAATATTTTGATAAAAATGATATAATTGTAAAGGTCATGAAATCTTATCTTTTTTTTTTGTTTTTAATTCCTTAACTTCAAAGCATTTTAGATTGAACAATAATTTCGTGCAATTTAAAACATTTTAAAGCCTAATTTTTCCTAAAAAGAATCAATAAATGATTTTGAAAATATTGGAATTATGAGTAATAAAATATATTTTTGAAGGTCATCATACTAATCTCAAAACATTTTCAATTTTACAAGTTGCATAATAATAAAAAATTCTTCACCATCTCTTTGAATGATTAAAAAATTACTCAATTGACTAACATACGAGCCAAATATAGTACAATCAATCTTGAATCCATTGCACTCCAACTCAATAATATTATACTTTTGAGTACAATTATTAATCTCATTCCTTTTCATTTTCATATTGAGTAACATCTAATTAAGTTGTTATTAAAAAATAAACAAATAAAAGACATGATTTGTCATACGAAATAAACAATATCAAAATATAATTGCAATATATAATTAAATTACATACCAATCAAATATTCAGAATCACTATTGTCAATTTGAGCATAAGAAATGAAGCAGTGTGAATAAACTTTCACATTTTTATAATCAAGTAGTAAAACCTTTGTGTCAAGTTAAAGGATCAATTTGAACGATATTTAATTGTTGTTTATCGTCCATTATTTAGAGGAAAAATGAAACAAGATATTGTATACACAAAACCTTCTTTGAACTCCTCGAATCTATATATCAAGGATTTGCTCACAATAGCCTGGATTTTATCATCTTGAAAAAGAAAAACAAATGAAAATTATACGAAAACTACAACAAGACAAAACCAATAGTTCAAATACCAACCTTCTCATCCATTAGCAACAACTCCATTGAAAAAGGATTCCTAAGTATATGATTATCAATAACGAACCATTGACTAACAACACAAACAATAATTCTCCAATTTTTCTTTGTTGGACATATTAGATAAAAATATTATAGATTAAAACTGTGATAACTACTTTAGAACTCATTCCTCATGTAAAGATTATACATTAACAAATAAGAATTTTCGATTTTTTTTAATGATTTCAATCTTATATATGATGCATTATTAAGTGAGACAATTATTTATTTGCATTTATTTATTTTGGGATGAATCAATTTTAAATTGGAAGTAATGCATTGGAAACATGCATAGCGATAAATGAAACATTTCATATTGAGTTTCATGGAGCAACCCCAATGGATTCATGAACATGCTTTAATTGTTTGAAACAAAGATCATTTTTTTAATTAATTAATTTATTTATACAATTATAATACAATTTAAGTGGAGTATCTAAGAAGCCATTGCATGAGGGAGTGTCACTTGTATCAAACTACTCTTAAGAAGCCACATGTCAAAAACTCCTTATAGAAAAAATCTTCAATTAGTATAATTATAAATTACCTTAATATTGGAAATACTTTGACATCCTTGATAGGTTGTAGAATTAAAATTCATTATTACAATAAAATCACATTGAACTGAGACTCACAAAAAACATACAATAAAAGTTTGAAGTAGGGTTTAGCATTAACATTAGTATATGAAGTATTACCAAACATTAATATGTATTCTAATGAATAAATGTTAGTATTTATGGTATTTATTATTAGAAATTTTGAAATCGTATTCAAGGTAAATGAAAAGGCTGGTCCTTAATCAAAGTAAGTTTATCAAAAATGAACATTGTATCTTGTAATTTCAAGTTTGCATATTTCAATTTCAATTATGATTTAATTTATTTAAGAGATCAATTATGCTGCAATGAAGATCCCTTCATATTCCTAAAATGAAGAAAGTACTTCATACTCTTCCACATTATCATTCCACATAAAATTTCTCAAGAACAACTTAAGAGTATCAATCAGTAGAAGATATCTTCTTTGCCTCCATCCTTTAAGAAGAAAATTATTAGTTATGAAAGATTCTAATAAAAAAAATGATATAATCATAAGTAAAAAAATCTTACATTTTTTAAATTCTTTAACCTTCACATTTTGGATTGAATAATAATTTTGTACAATTTAAAATATTTTTAATTTTTCCTAAAAATAAACAATAAAAAGATTTGAAAATACTGAAACAATGAGTAATAAAATCAAATTTTGAAGGTCATCAATACTAACTTCGAAACATTTTCAATTTTGCAAGTTGTATAATAAAAAATAAATTTCACCATCTCTTTGATTGATATTTTTTTCTTCAATTGATTAACATATGGGCCAAAAATTGCACATTCAATCTTCAATCCATCACATTCCAATTTGATAATATGATACTTTTGGATACAACCTTTAATATCATATTCCTTTTAATTTCCATATTGAGTAACATATCCAATTACATTTGTTATTAAAAAAACAAATAAAAATTGTGATTTGTCATACAAAATAAATAATATCATAAACAATTATCAAAATATAACTATACCACATAATTAAATTACATACCAACCAAATATTTAGAATCACTATTATCGATTTAAGCGAAAGAAATAAAGGAGTATGAAGAAACTTTACATTTTCATGATTAACTAGTAAAACCTTTGTACCAAGTTGAAAAATCAATTTGAATGGATGTTTTGCTTCCTTGTATTGTTCATTATTTGGAGAAAAATCAAAATAAGATATTGAATACACAAAACCTTCTTTGAACTCCTTCTTGAATCTATATATCAAGGATTTACTCACAGTAGCCTAAATTTTATCACCTGGAAAAAGACAAACACAAAAGAAAACTATAAGAAAATAATTAGACGAAACAAATTGTTCAAATACCAACCTTCTCATCTATTAGCAACAACTCCATCGAAAAATGATTGCCAAACATACGATCATCAACAACTAGCCATTGACAAACAATGCAAACAATAATTGTCCAATTTTTCTTTGTTGGATATATCACATAAATATATTCTAGATTAAAATTGTGATAACTACTTTAAAACTCATTCCTCATGAAAAGATAATACAACAACAAATAAAAAAATTGAAATATTTTTTTAACACTTTTGATCTTATATATAATACATTATTAAGTGGAGCAATTACTTATTTGCTTTTATTTATTTTGGGACGAATCAATTTCAAATTTCAAATTAGAAGTAATGTATTAGAAGCATGTAGAGCAGGAAACAAAACATTTCAAATTAAGTTTTGTGGAGTAACCCCAATGGATTCATGAATGTGCATTAATCAATTGGAAGGGAGATAATTCATTTAATTATTTTATTTACTTATCCAACTATAATACAATTTAAGAAGAGTATCCAAGAAGTCATTTCATGAGGGAATGCCACTTGTCCCAAATTACTCTCAAGAAGTCTTATGTCAAAAGCTCCTTATAGAAGAAACCTTCAATTAGTGTAATCATATATAATTTTATTTTTGTTTATTTAGTTCAAAATAATTAAAAAAATAGGGATGAAAGTCTTGAAAATAAACCCCTAAAACTTTAAGACAACAAAAATGTAGCATATATGTTATTTGTGTAACACCCCAAAATTTTGGAATCACAGTCAAATATTGGGGTAAGACATTAACTAGAGACAGTACAGAAGAAATTAGGGAAAATGACGAAAATACCCCTAGATATTTTGAAATGACCAAATTGCCCCTAGGTATTCTAACAAGATATTTGAAGGAGGACATTTTATAAATACTCTTGGATGGTTGGAAAATGATCAGAATACCCTTAGGGTGATACATACAGAGATACCTTGAACATTTTTGGAAATGATCATTTTGCCCCTAGGGTAAGTAGTGAAATTACCAAAATACCCTTTTGGTAAAAAATGCCTAGATGATTTTAGAAATTTTGTGGGAACCTGAGTATGGAATAGAATACCTTTAAATGAGCAATGATTAACTAATTAGGTGATAAGAAACCATACAATAGGATTTATATGAATTTTAATACATATTTTGGAATAGAGCTCAATTCAGGCTATCTTAAGCATCAGAAAAGTGTATGGAAAGGATAGTCATAATCTTTGGAGTTTTCTCCTAATTATGAGATAAATAGACTAATTTATTAAGTTAAATTAGTAATTTTAAT
>PYAF01000666.1:1327012-1340117 GCA_007407185.1 Glycine tomentella | reverse complement strand
AAATGAGATGAAAAGAGTATCTATACATGATTTATCATGATAATGGGAAATGATTTAAGAGGTAAACTATGTGATGATGTTGATTTGAGAACCATGTTGATGATGATTGAGTTTGAGATGAAAGTGATGAGACAAGAATAATTAAAAGATGTAAAATGAACCATTCATGCATGTGCATATACCCGGTGGGGTAAAAAAAATTGAGACGATGAACCTCATGAAGAGGTGTGTCAGATAACTAAACTGAGTTCATACGTGTTTTTAACTTGGGGGTAGTTGAGACAGTGAGGACCACACCACCATGATGATCACATGGATGGATGTGATAATCCTACGCGCCACTGGGCTACCCTGACGGGATGGATAAGTTCGTTCCACTGAGGGAGGGTGGGGTTATCTGATAGTGGCCACAATTATTGAGACGTTGAGACGTTGAGAAGCTGAGATCTCAATCATGCATCATATAATAAGATGAGCATGCATTTTCTTTCATTTCATGACGAGTGTGTGTGAAGAAAAGAGATGATTTAATACATGTGTTGAGGAAATAATAATTAAATTTTTAGTAAACATATTAAATAAATCCTCTGTATTATTATTTAACTCTTTACGTATATTTATGTTTGTTTATATTTAAATTTTGTTTATCATGTACTTACTCCTATTTGTGTCAGTGGTTGACACCTGTGATGACCCCAATTTATTTGGGCGAGCAGAGAAACAGTGATATGGACGATGTACGAGAAGATATGATGAAGCTTGTGTGATGATTTTCTGTTTTTGATGATCTATACTTTGATCTGTATTTGGTGCTGCGTTGTCTGTACTAAGCTGTTTGTAATCTATTTGGTGATGAATTATTTGGGACTGTACCTGGACTGTTTAATAATTACATTTGTATTAAAGGACTATAATTATATGGATCGTGGTGAGGGAAAGTCGCTTTTGTTACAAATAAATTACACAAAACTTGCAAGCAAAGGGAAAAAGGATTTTCGTGAAAAATTTATAACTAATTTGATTCCAATACAAAGTGAACACAATATTTTATCTAAAATAAACCAAGCACGAGAGGGTAAATAGAGGCGTTACAATTTGTCTTCGCTCAAATGCTATCCTTAAGCCTACTAAATTATATGCTATGTTTGTGAGATCCAATGACTAAATCATAGTTTGTTTGTTTCAACCAAAGTCATAAACCAACTCCAAAGACTTGTCTGTGGCCTCTTTACATCAACCAAGATTCATTGACTAAATCAAGACAAGCTTGCATCAACCAACTCCAAATACTAGTCCATTATTTCATGGCCTCTTTGCATCAACCAAGATCCATAAACCAAATCATGACAAACTTGCATCAACTAGAGTCATCAATCAATTCTAGTGACAAGACCATCGACAATTTAATTCAACATGATAAAAATTATACACAAGCCACTCTTGTGGTTACTACTAGTTTGTTTCACTACATGCATATATTTTGTATTATTTTAACACTTATGTTAGATTGTTTCATTTTATGTTTATTTTGAAGTTGGATTTATATTGTCATTCATTGAGAATGTATATTTTATTTTAAAAAATAAATGATACAAAATGATTGATAAAATGATACAGAATGATTGGCAATCCGTGTGGAGGATAAGGATTTTCAATCCATATGAACCTTACGGATTGACAATCCATATCAAGGTTACGGATTGACAATCTCTAAGGGTTAAATGAATTTTTTTTTATATAAAATTGGTTATTTGGTTTAAAAAAAACATGTTAATAGTATTTGTTGTTGTGTAATGTATATGAATTTCATATGTGAATGAAGGGTTATTTTGTGAAAAATAAGTTTATTGCCTTTAGTGTAGAGGTAACATTTTTTAATTTGTAAGTACTAATAAGTTTATCAAATTTGAATAACCATTGTGCTAAAGTAAATGGTATGTGTTTTGTTTTTAATTTGAAGATAAAAAAATGAATGTGTATGTGTTGAATTTTGTTGTAGTACTTACAGTCGATAATAAATAATACATGTGTTTTTTTTAATGTTTAAATTGTAGGAAAATAAATGAAATTGATTGCATTGATTTGAGTTTATTTGAATTGGTAATTTAGCAGTTTGACAAAATTATGGATTATGGTTAGAACATGGGGATTACATCGGGCTTTAGGCAGAGTTATAAGTGGTAATGAAGAAGAAGCTGCTCAACGCCGAAGGCCAACAACATCGGTTTGAAGAGAACAGGCATGTGCTGTTGTAGAGGATGTAACTGCTGACCAAGGTGATAGCTTGGGTGAAATTCCTGTTGTTGATGATAGAAGTTGTGATGTTTAAGGTTTTCCTGGCGGGCTCCATGATACTTCAGTGTTGTCACTTTATGCTGATCATGTAGCCGACAAAGTTTGAGCATGAGAGGTAGTGTTGTCTTTAAATGTATTTCTACATATAAATTGTTGTCATGGACGGAAGGTGCAAAACTTTGGAATGCCTGCACCTGAAATTGCATGGTTAGTGGCTGCTACGGGGTTAAGCCCGCTGATCACATGTTCATTGGAGACAGGTGATAGGAAACAATCTCTGCTTTTGTCGAGAGATGACACAAAGAAACCAGTAGCTTCCATCTGCTGATAGGAGAAATCAGTATTACGCTGGATGACGTTGCATCCTTGTTACATCTACCAATCATAGGTGCCTTCTTCGAAGACTCAACCCTACAATTTTGAACACATCATATTTAGATTTCGTCGAAGACTCTAATTGTTCATCACCATAATAAAAAGGTTTAGGATTTCATACATGTTAGTTGTAATGTTTCCAAAATGCATGACTTTATTAATCCATGTTGTTACAAATCTTTCTATGTGTGGATTCAACCACGTGTCTTTCACATATTGAACAAAGATTGGCCACGGTGCGCAAACACATTCAAATTTCATAAGACAATCATCATATTCATTTTCAGAACCACAATCTACAAGACTCCCCATGCATCCATCACATAGTCTCATGCATTGTTTTGTCCCACAAGGGTTTTATATTTTTCCTTCACATTCTTGTCAATGTGAAATTGACACAAAAAGTTGTTGCATTTCAGTATTACTGCATCTTAAAGAAGTATGGTACACATATCTAGCATTGTAGACTTGCTTCATTGTTGTATATTTGTTCACATTGTGATCCTTTAAAGTTAGAAGAATATTCTTAGGTTTTACCCTTCACTTTGTCATATTAGCAACAATAAGCTTCTCATCCTTAGTCAAACGACCAACATATGGATGTCAGTCAATGACTTAGCCAAACAATAGTTATGAGTCCTACATATTAACTTCACCACCTACAACTGGTTTTGCTCGCAACTTAAAAGGACAACCACGCTTTCTAATGCTAGTCGTCATTCGTACTAAATCTTTGTTGAATGCTCTAAACTTTCCACTCCTTTCACAACCAATTAAAATAAATGAGGTCCTTCCCTTTTTTCCAGTTGTTGTGTCAGATCTCATTATCATGGCTACAAAACCAATCTCATATGCAATTCTATGAGCCCATTGCAATACCTCATCATGAGAATTAAACACCTACAAAAAATGATAATACAACTTCAATCTTGTCAAATAATTAATTTACTTACTTTAGTCAAATACAATATCATATAAATACCTCTGAAGTATTGAGGCATCAGAACAATCAATTGAACACTTGTTATTTTCAAACATAGAAGGTGCGTCTCTGTTATCTTCAGTCATATTAATTTCTTCAGACATAATACTCTCATACATTCAATCATCGTTGTCCATCTTAACAAAAAATTTAAAAATAAATGTTCATTAACAAACTACATACAGATTCAATACTCATCAATATATTTCTTCAAAGGACTAATACAAATTCAATAACAAATACATTTTTTTGCATACAAAAAATTATACACACTTCACAAATACATTAATTAAAAATCATTTATAACAAAAAACCCCTTTTAAACAAAAATGAAAAAAAAAGGTCATACGGATTGACAATCCGTAAAAGGTCATACGGATTTTCAATCCATATGATTCATATGGATTAATAATCCATATGACTCATACGGATTGTCAATCCGCATGACCTTTACAGATTATGATAATGTTGGGTGCAAGAATGTTACTCCGACAAAGCTTCGACGGACCCAAACCAACCAACTACTACGAATGACGACCACCTTTGCCACCACCAAAAAAACAACACCAACCGAAGATGAAAAACTGCAGTTGAAAAACGAATGAGAATGACACAGCCAACGAAAAATGAAGAAAAGTGTTGGTGTATCACTTTTAACAAATAGAAAATTGAAGGACATTCTTGGAATAAATTAAAATTGTTGGGTGTATCAAAAAATTACTGGTGTAGGAAGCATAACCTTTTTACCGCATCCCACCCTAAAACCTTTCTAAACCCTGTTTCTTCTTCCTCTTGCTTCCAGCGACAGAACACAACACAACGCAACCTTGTGGAGCTAAGAAACGTTTCCACATGGCATCGCATTCTAAAAAACCGCAGAAGAAGAAGAAGAACGACTATGTAGACAAGCCGGAAATCGATAAAGACTCTAAGAAAATATTCAAACCAAAGAAGAAGGAACAAAATGATGCCGTCGTCGCCGCTAAGTCCGAAGCACTCTCTCTGCAGTTAGAAGACGAGGTTCCCGATTTCCCTCGAGGTTGCAAACAATCACTCTGCTTACTTTTTCTGTTTTTTTCTTCGCGAATCCTCGTTTTTGAATTTGAATTTGGTTTTGATTGAATGTGTTTCTTCTAGGCGGAGAATTTTCCGCAAAGGGAAGGAGTGATTACGACGAGTTTGGCGCCAAAGATCCCTCGAGGAAGACGAGGAAGAAGAAAAAGGGGAGAAATGCGTCGAGTAAGAGTAATGAAGCCGCAGATTGTTGATTTCAGGGGGAGCTGCTTGAAACATAAGCAAACATTGGTTCAAAGTTCAAGATTTAGCTTTCAACATGCCTTGAAGGATTGAAGAACATCTTGTGATTAAATGTAAAAGGAATAAGTGTTTCTGGTGATCCAAATACATTGCATTCATATCATTCATCAAGTCAATTAGTTTAAGAAATAGAATTCACAAGGCATTGATAAATTGTTTAAAGTTTTGAAATAAATCAAGAGTTTTTGGAAAAATAACATTTCATACTGGGTTAATCGATTATATCAAGAAAAGAAGATTATTTTGTTCTTGGTGCTTTCTGGAAAACTGATTAAGAACAAAGTAATCGATTACATATCGGAATAATCAATTATTTTACCTTAAATCACTTATGAATAGCCTTAATGAACAGATTAATCAATTATCAACACTCTGTAATCGATTACATAGGCTAATCAAAATATATCACCTTCCTGTTTTAATCGATGACCAAGAATAGTAATCGATTATATTATATGTTGTAGTTAACATGTTTTGCTGGTTTAATCGATTACCAATTGTAGTAATCGATTACATAGTTCAAACCTTTTTATGCTGCCTCCTGGTTTAATCGATTACCAATTGTAGTAATTGATTACATAGTTCAAACCAGTTTTATACAGGTTCCTGGTTTAATCGATTACCAAAATTTGTAATCGATTACACAATGTTTTATATTTGAGCAACTGTCTGGTTTAATGGATTATAAGTCGTAATAATCGATTATTTTGTTCATTGCTCATACCCATAAAGTTGTTGAACAGTTTAATCGATTACAGGAGCATATGTAATCGATTACATGAGCAAAATAATCGATTAGAGGAGCGTATTTAATCGATTACTGACGGTTAGAAAGTTTGTTATAAATAGAACCTTTGCTCAACTGTTTTACTAACTTGATCAATTCGTATTCTGAGCACTCCAAGGCTTTCTAAACATTCTTTTAGTGATTTTTTGAGTTCATAGAGTTCTTGCTTTCACAAAAACATTCTTGTTAAGTGTTTCAAAAAGCAAGAAGTTCTTTTTCAAAGCTTAAGGTAAGTGATGTTCTGAGTTTGTTTTCATTATTCAACCTGGTGTAATCATTCATATGCATATCATTCATTGGATCATCAGGTGACTTCTTTCCTTAAACTTTGAGGTTGTATTTCTTTTGTGAGTTCTGTATTTGATTGACTATTGTAATTGGGTTTCTTGCTTGTAATCTAGAGACAGAGTTTCTCTAGGGGTTAAATTGAGTAGTGTTCTCAGTGGGTTGTCTCTAAGAATCTAATAGTGTTTTAGATTTTTGAACTTTATCTAGGGTTGATAAAGAGAGACTTTGTAATAACTTGTAAGAATTGAAAATTGCAATAGTGGAACTCCATTCTAGTGTTGAGTGGAAGAAAACTGGATGTAGCTTCATAATGTTTGAAGTGAACCAGTATAAATCTTTGTGTGTTGTTTATTTTCTCTATATTGGTTATATCCTATTATTCTTGATTGTGTGTTTTTGTTATCAACAAAGTTCTTGAGCTATTGCATACCTTGGACTAAGCATTAGATTGTATAAAGATTCTTGGTTTCAAAAGTGATAAAGATCCAAAGGGAAAAATTCTGATTTTGTTCAAGAAATTTTTTAAATTACCAAGCCTAACCAATTCACCCCCCCTCTTGGTTAAGTGTGAAGTGTTCCCATATTTTACACAGATGACTGGGGCTCACTTTCTGGCGACGGCATCACCGAAAAATTGTCGCGGCGTGTGAATAGAATTACTCTCAAGGTAGGGTGCAGCAATTTGTAGGATGGAGGATGCAAATTGGTTATTAAATAAGTTAATTTTTATAGCAATGCAAATGTTGCTAAGTACATCAATGGTTATTTTTACATGTTTTTGTGTTTCCTTCTTTGAGTGGTTTATTCTGCTTTCTAGAGTAGAACACTAAGTAATTTTATGTAAAGAACATAGCTCTAGTGAACTGCAATTGTATGTGGGCTTAATGTGCATAGCTTATAGAACTAGGTAGTTTTTGGTTTCATGATTTAGGGTTGAGTTTGTATATTCATGTCATGAAGTCATGATCAATTCAATTAACTGTTAAACGTTTTTATTTTTTATGATATTATTTTTAATTCTTTATGATATGCTTTTAGTTTTAATTGTTGCATTTTTGTTATTTGGCTTATTGATATCATACCTTTGGAGTTTGGATTCCTTTTGCCCGTGTGTTGTGCTCAAACCTTTCACTCTTGGATGCATGCCAGAATATAACTCTTGGAATGAAGCTTTGGGGAGTTGTTGCTGAAGTAAATGAGAAAGACCTTGTAGTTAGTTTACCAGGGGGTTTACGTGGTTTAGTTCACGCTTCAGATGCAGTGGATCCTATTTTTGATGACAAAATTGAGGTGCGTAATAAGCTTTTTTTGTATAATTCTGATTGTTCTTCTCCTGCGATCGTTGCAGTTTACACATATCTTCACTATGACATAGCATAAATTTTCTAATTAATTTTGAATTTTGTTGTTTGCCCATCAGTTTTAACTCATCTCTTTGTTTCTCTCCTTCTTGCTTCAGGTTGGGGAAATTTTCCTTTCTAGTGTATTTTGTGTTGGGCAGCTGGTTTCTTGTATTGTACTAAGATTGGATGATGACAAGAAAGAGAAAGGAAGCAGGAAAATTTGGCTTTCTTTGCGTCTTTCTTTGTTACACAAGAACTACAACTTGGATGTTGTTCAGGAAGGCATGGTATGTCATTATTTTATCATGAAATTATTTGTAGTTAACTTTTTTTTAATCAATCATCTAGACTAGGATTTAGTTTCCTCCTTTGATTTTTAAGAGATTGTCAATTGTGACATACTTGAGCCTGGTTATATGTGCGATGCATCTCAAGGAGAATAATGTGTTTACAAAAATTTTCATTTGGAAGAGTAATTTCAACAACATTTAAGCAATTCTATGCTGACCTTAACCTTAAATTATTGTGTGTATATTGGAGCCACTATGTTTCCTAGTCTCCTATAATTATATTAGGCTTCTGTATTGTATACCTTACTTTGGATGACACTTGTATTGGATGTAGGATTTAATTCACACTGCATTTGCCTACTTGCTGATTTATTTATTGTAGATTGCATATATAGTTTGCTTATTGTAACACCCTCATATTTCAATAGCTATATTTGTGAATTGTTCTTGTGAAATTATTGATGTGAATGTTAAATTAGGTGAATGTTATATTTGATTGATTTATATTATTATACGAAATATTAATTAGAGGTATTACAAAAATATTTAAGGGGAAATGACCATACTACCCTTCCCTTAAATAAGAAATGACAGAAATGTTCTTAAGGTGAAAATGACGATAACGCCCCTGGATATTTTTGAAAATTACAAAAATGCCCCTAGATATTTAGTGAGATATTTTTGAGATGGAAATTATATAAATGCCCTTGGATATTTTGGAAATGACAAGAATACCCTTAGATATTTTTGGCTAGATATTTTATGGTGGAAATGACAAATATGCCCCTAGGATGAATGATGAATTTACCATAATGCCCTTCAGGCCAAAAATGACCAGATATCCTTAGAAATTTTGTGAGAACCTGATGAAATTATAAAATACTCTTGGCTGGCAGAATATCAAAATAGTTTGTGATAAGAAACTCTAGAATAGAATTTCTATGAATTTTATAAGGTGACAACTTTGAAACATTAGTAAGAAGAATTCAAGCATTGGAAAAATATGGAAAAATGATAAATAGAATTTATAGAATTTTCTCCCAATTGTGGAATGCCCAGATTTATTTAATTAAATAGTTTAGTAATTTTGATAGTCAAAAGTAAAATGGACCAATTAAAATTAAGATAAAAGTAGTCTTGTAAGTAAAATTCTGAATAACACTCTGTATAGATTACTTGTAAGTAATTTTTACTAAAATTGAAGTCAGTTTTTGAAACACTCTAGAATTATAATATTCAATATTATTCTTAAGAAGAAAACTCAAATTAAATTTTATTAGAAAATGCTAAATGTCATGTACAAAGTGAAAATGAAACTAGAATATTTTTCTTCATTTAAAAGATAACATAATATGTAAAGAATGAAAGAAAAGCATAAATTTTCCTTGGACCAAGCTACTCCACGTGAAATGCAAGAAGAGTGGAGAAGATTCATGAACTTGGACAAGTGTAAGGACACTTGGAAAGTGAAGGCCACTTGGAAAGGCAAGTCATTATGGTTTAAGAGATTTTTTTCTATAAAGTAAAGAGATAATAATGAATCAAGTTGAGACCCAAAGGAATAGGTAGAAACTAAGTTAGGGCATAAGGAAACAATTGGAAGGGCAAATATGTCCTTGAATAATTAATTATTTTCCAACTACTATATAAAGGGGGGTGGGGACCTTGCTTGGAAATCACTTTCAAGACATTCCCTCCCATCTCACGTGAAGTACTCTCTCATATCCCTTTCATCCTTCATTTTCAAAAGCCTAAATCAAATAGAAAAGACTCCACCATCATAGAAAGAATCACGTGTAGAAGAGCTATCTAGGAGGAAGAATTTGACAAGTTTTATAGGAAGATACAAGGTATGTATAGGGAGGTTTATGCTAAATATAGTTTAAGTATTACTCTTGTTTGAATAAGTATTTATAGAATCTTATTTATTTCTATAGAAAATAAAGCTTGCACACCCTGTGTTTGATGAATTGTTTCAAAGAAATAAAGATAGTTTGAGTGTGTTCTGTTCAAATAGATGTTTGAAGTTCATGTGTTGTTGAGTGTTTATATGAAATACATGTGTTGCTTAGTGTTCCATGAATCCTTATGAATTTCATGTGTTTCCATGAATTTTCTATACAAGCTGAATTCTATACTTAAATTCTGTTGAATTTTTGAGTAAAGTATGTGAAATAGAATTTGAAGACTGATGTTTAAAATAAATATGAGATGATAAAGAATTAAAGTGAATTAGTCTTATATGTCTCATATGCATATGCCCGGCGGGGGTTAGTCCGCGTTATTTGCCTCAAGAGGAGATGTGTCAGATAGCTAAACTGATTCTGTGCGTTCAGACAAAAGGAGTATGAGCTGAGGGGTGATTGGCAGTGAGGACCACGCCACCCATGATGATCACATGAAGTGTGAATGACCTTCCTATTGCAACACTGCAGTACCCTGACTGATCGGATATGTTCTGTGCCACTGAGATGGGACTATCTTGACTATTGGTACCAAAAGATAAAAGATAAAAGAGAATCATGCATCATGTTAAGAAAGAATCATGCATCTTGAGATGAACACCTGCATATTTAATATATTCTGTTACTTAAATTATGTTTATCATAAACTTACCCTGTATTTTGTGTCTGTGGTTGACACTTGCTATGACCTCAATCTATTTGGGCGAGCAGATGAACAGTAAAAGAAGGATTGGCAGGATGATGTCTGAGAACTCTGTGAAAGATGCTTAGTTGAAGATATTTATTGTAACAAAACATTTTGGTGATTTGTAATATGTGATAGGACTGATATTGGTTTGTATTATACTTTATAATATTGGTCTGTATTATACTTTATATTATGTCAGATTTAGAAATAACAATCGGTGATGAAGAACTTTTTATGATATTGATGATTAGTAACTTTCGTATTGATTATTTTAAGCAAGAAGAAAAGAATTTTCATTAAAAAGTGATAAATAATAGGATGAAAAAAATTGAGGCGTTACACTTATTGTGTTACATTCTTACAATGCTCCTGTTTGCTCATAATAAAGCAACTTTCCATAAAAAAAATTATAGGATTTGAACTTAGAATTGAATTTCCTATGAATTTTGATTGCTAAGAGTCACCATAATTTAATGTTTCTGTTTAAAAACAATTCTTTTAAATCAGTTATACTGAGCAGTTGCTAATTTTAATAAATAAATATGCTACCTTAAATCTGTTTATATTCTTTTGAATCTGTTTATTGCATTGTAAAAATGTAAAAAGAAAATAAAAATAAAAATCAACTAGTTATTCTTATTATATACATTTTATTATGCTATTATGATCCAACATTATTATGATTGCATTTGCAAGGCATATCATATTGTAGCCATTGGTGGTTCCTAATCCATTCACTATATTCAGTGGCCTTTGAGTGTCATAGGGATTATGGAATATGATAGATGAAAGTTTTGATTTTTGTGCACTACGTATATTCAGGTCCTTGCTGCATATGTGAAGAGTATTGAAGATCATGGTTACATTCTTCATTTTGGTTTACCTTCTTTCATGGGGTTCTTACCAAAACACAGCTCTGTTGGTATAAAATCAAGCAACTACTGTGAATTTTTTGCTCATCTTGTCTGGCATGATTGAACCAAGCTCAATTTGTGGTTTTCTTGTCCCTTTCTTTTCTTATACAGAAGGCTGGGGTGGTGAAGTAAAAATTGGGAAACTTCTGCAGGGTTTGGTTAGAACCATTGATAAAGTTCGTAAGGTGGTTTACTTGAGTTCTGACCCTGATACAATGTCCAAAAGTGTGGTATGCTTCCTCTGTATTCATCATATTGTCCTTTTGGTATCTATTTTTAATGATTCTCGATTCCCTTTTGATTGGTTGTTTAACTTATTTTCCCTGTGCATTTGATACAGACCAAGGATCTCAGAGGTTTATCAATTGATCTTCTAGTTCCAGCAATGCTGGTAAATGCTCGTGTGAAGTCAATCCTTGAGAATGGTGTTATGTTATCATTTCTCACATACTTCACTGAAACTGTAAGTGCATCCTGCAATTGTTGTAAAGGGAATGCTTCAATGATATTATGTAAATAGATTCTCTTGACAAACTCAATGCTCTCACAACATTAATGTTTAGAATCTTTTCATTACAGGTTGATCTATTTCATTTGCAAAATATTTATCCTGGAACCAACTGGAAGGATCAGTGCAGTGAATCTCAGAAGGTACTTTTGAATTTGACCTTTGCAACTTTTACAATTTGCCCTGCTCCCATTTTTGCAAATTGTATCCCAGTGTTTGCTTGACACACTGAAATACTTTTTTGTAAGCTCCTTCTGTATAATGTACTAAGTTATTGAGTGCAAGATTTTTCATGCATGCATGCAACATGTGATATAATATTCTAGTGGAATTCTTTTTTTGATGCCTTAGCATGTATAGCAATAGGTTATTGATAAGAATGTTGATCTGGGCCTCATCAAACAAAGAAATGGAACTATGAAGTATTTGAATTGTTTCAACAGGTGTAGTAAGGGCTTGGAGAGTATTCTCCATAGCAGGGGGCCTCCGTGCTCATTTACGTTTTTCTGCAACTTGTGTATTTCTGTTTTTTGCCGAATTAATTCAGACACTCTCTATTCCGATAAGGGACAATTTAATCCTATCGGTTACATTGGCATTTTTGGTACCTCTGTTGTTTCGGAGAGAGGCAGACACCATTTAAGCTAAAAATGATGAGGAATTTGATCCATGCTATAATACAAGCAATCCATTAGAAGCTTCTGGCAGTTTAAAGCTCTTTTGTCTAGTCTTCTTCAATTGATCTTAAGTATATGGCTTTAAAAGTTATGTAAGTTTTATAATTATAAATAATACAAGTGGATTGACATATGCAGATTTAAAAACAAGTTGTTTTAGGGGTTTTATTTTTTTTATCAAAAGAAATTCTTCTTATTTTATTCCTACTAAACCCACCCATAAAAACAATAGTTGTGTACTTAGTTCTTTGGCATCATTGGATTTCTGATTGCAGTCATAAATTCATAATGCATCATCATTTTGGTTGTGTTGTTTCTTAGGGCAAATTTACTGTTCAGGGATATTTAATTTTTTTAATTACGGTCTGGGTTCTTGTTAAAAAATTTATCGAAAAGGGATAAGTCGTAACAAATATTACGACTTCTGGAATTGAAGTCGTAATATTGTTTACGACTTCTTTTATTTTTTATTTTTCTGTGATGAAGTCGTAAATATTTATACGACTTTTGTGTAATTTTTTTTAAGTTATGACTTAAAAGTAGTAAGATAAAACTGTGTTTAAATTTATGATTTTCCTTTTTTTTTTTTTAATTTTGTATGAAAGTCATACTCTATGGTACGACTATTGCTTTTTTATTTTATTTTCTTTTGGAAGTCGTACGTTGGTTTAAGACTT
>PYAF01000666.1:1295112-1317206 GCA_007407185.1 Glycine tomentella | reverse complement strand
TTTCAGAGGATTCTAAAGCATGATCATATTCCTTAACCCAAAAACTTAGATTCATGCTTAAACTAAGCTTAAACATATGCTTACGAATTCAAGCTATTACATTTGGCGCCATCGGCGCCGCACCCTTAGCAGGGTTTTCTGACCTGAATCCCCGCGCTATCGCGCGGGGTTAAGCGCCGAAAATAAAAGTCCTTACAATCACCGTCGGGATCAATGCTACAGAAATAGTTACGATGGGTCATCGGAAGAGATAGATTTAGATGGCAGCTACATGGGGTTGAGCGACCAGGTGGAGGTCGCGACGGACACTGCGAAGCCGGTGGTGGGTGCGGCTACGGCTGACGATGACAGCGTTGGTCTTGGCGGCGAGAGGATACATACTGGCTCCTTGCCTAACGGGAACCTTGGGGTATTTACTGAGGGTCCAACACAAGGCCCGCTGGGTAATGACCACCACCCTGACAGGAATTTAGTACCTGTTTCTGAATTGGGTGGCTATGGAAGTCACGCCCTAAACCCATTTTTTGAAAACCTCGAGGACGTATCGGAAAAGGAGATAGTCTCAGAAAGCAGGAATATTGGCAGGGAGGGAGATGGGTCTGCCTTTGATGGTGACCCATGCACGCAAAGGGGTAGCAGTACCTCTGCAGGAGGGTGCGGGCAGTGTAGGGATACACATCAAACTGATCCGATGGAGGTGGAAGCAGGTGTAGCTGGCTCAGATAAAGATAAGGACACGGTCAAAGTGGGGTCAGCATTCAGTGATAACATGCAAGCAACAGATGTTGAGAGCAGCTTAGTGGGCCTAAATAAATGTGGGCCTGTTTTGAAATGGAAGGTGTACTCCAGAAGTAGGTGGTGTAAAAGGAAAATTCAGCCTGTTAAGTTGCAAGACCAGGGATTTGGCTTAAATGAAATGAAGAATAATTCCAAAGGAAAGGAAGTTTGCAATCAGGATTGGGAGTCAACCCATTATCAATACTACAACCACGTTGCGTCAAGAGAGAATGAGAGAGAAAGAGAGGTTCAGAGTGAGAGACAGAGGGTGGGGTAGAGAGAATAATAGAGTTAGGTTCTACGAGGGATATAGGGATAATCCATACTCCATCTCTGACGGGATAAGGTATGGCCAGCGTTCTCTTGACGCAAGGAGGGTAGTGCCAGGGGGTGTATCCGTGAAGAGTTGGAGGGAGGCTACTGATGTCGACGTTTTATTTCACCCGCTTCCCTGAAGACATGACTGAAAAGGATCTCTGGTACGTGTTCAAAAGATGGGGCGATGTGAGGGAGGTATTCATCCCAAACTACAAGAACAAGCTTGGCCGCAGATTCGGTTTCGTGCGATTTAAGGGGGTGGAAGATGTCGGAAAGCTTGAAAGGCAGCTGGACAATTTAGTCGTGGGAGGCCTCAAAATGTATGTGAACCTCCCTAAACATAATAGGGAGTGGCGCACGAATCCTCCACAGAACGATCAGAGCAAAAGGGAAACGTCGGGGAAATAAAGAGACGATAACGGAAAAGGCAAAGCTAAGGTAAATGAGGATCCTACGACTCAGGCAGATGTCAATCAGCGATTTCAGAAGAGGAACTTTTCGTATGCTCAGGCTGTTAAGTCTGGTGCTCATCCTCGACATAGACGACGACCTGCGCTGTATGACCGGTCGACCACGAGGCCTTCTCTGTCGCGCGTTGTGCTATCATTCCCCCTGGACAATAGCAAATGGTATGGTGACGCCTGGGTCGGTAGGCTCACAAACCTGAAAGCTTTCGACAAGTTGGAAGAAGAATTATTATGGAACGGAGGTGAGGAGGTTAGGCCCAAATACTTGGGGGATGACATGGTGCTACTCACAGGGCTTAGCGACTCTAAAGCGGAAGACATGCGTAGGGAGGCTGATGAGCTCGGTTGGTCTATGTTTTATTCCTTGGAAAAGTGGAACCCGGGCATGAAGACTGGATACAGACTGGTATGGATACTTTGCTGGGGGATCCCATTACATGCTTGGGAAAGGACACACATCAACAGTATAGTCGCCGGAATAGGGGAGGTGGTGGTTTTGGATGATGATACAGAAGATCTACACCGCCTTGACAGAGCTAGGATTCTTATCAAGACTCCACGGCAGCCCACAATCAACCACACGGTGGTGGCATCCATTAATAATGAGGATTATCGTATAAGTATTGTCGAGGAAACATGTTTTCAGAGGTGTCAATGTCCCAGCGGAAGGAACACATCGTCGTCGGAAATCATAACGTCCGACGACAGCTCAGAGGGGTTGGACGAAAGTCTGGACGACACTATCGTGGCTGAAACTTCGACGTCGAGGTTGATACGGCCGGTGATGGGGTGGTATGCGACAACAGCGGGGGTAGCCGGGTAATACCTGCGAGGCAAAACGTCAGCCCGGAATCCGAGACTCGTCTCAGAACGGAAAATGACGTCTCACAAGCTCTTGGTGACAGAACGATTTCGCCTCTTTCCAATCGGGCTGAGGTGACAGGCACTCCAGAGGCGAATTTGATGGAGGGCACGGCTCATGGCACGGAACAGACGGAAAGATGCAGGTTGGAGATGGATGGGTCAGGAGCTGCTCTCGATTACGAGTTGACGGGTCATTGCAACAGTTTGACCTGCTTGGGGAAGGTACCAAGTACACGAAGCTTTTTCGACCAGCCGGATCTATTTCTGGAAAATGGTAACCTTAGGTCGACTACTGAGGGTGCAGAGAAAAAGGTTAGTATAGCTAAGGATAGTAGTCAAATGGTCAATGCTGAACCGGAGGCCATCAGGACACTAGTGGCTATACAGGAAGGGGACCCACACCTAGTGGCTTCACTGGCCTCACGTGAAATAATTGCTGTGGTGGAAGGCGTGGGAGAACGTACCTTGTTAGCAGGGCCCACAAGTGCAGTAGTGGAACCTAAGCTCCAACGGTCACCTGGAAGAAGCCATTTGGGCCAGAACATATGCGGCCCACAACCATATTTAAAAGTGTATTCCAGAGGAAAAGGAAGTAGGATGGATGCAGGTTTTGGGCCTAAAACTGTTGACTCTTTGCAGTTTGCTCTTACTAAGCAGCAGCCCAATAATAAAGGAAAGGAGTCATTAACGTTTTCATCCCCCTCTAATGCATCCCCAACTACAGAACAGGGTAGCGGTTTAAAAGAAGTGGTTGACTGGGGGGGAAATCTATCATCCTCTGTGCCCATACCTAAAGCAATTAGCCCCACTAGGTCTGAATGGAGAAAAGATGCAGAGGAAGAATGGGAATTAGCAAAACTGTTGGGTATAAACTGTGAAAACCATGCTGAGGTGACTAAACTAATATCATCCCTGGAGGCAAGAGACATGACAGAGATTCAAAGGTTGGGAAGCAACAATGGTGATTAATGAAGATCCTGACCTACAACATCAGAGGTTTGGGAGGGGGGGTTAAGTGGTCGGCCATTAGGAGTCTGGTGACAAAAGAGAAGGTGGATTTGCTGTGTTTGCAGGAGACTAAAAAAGAAACCATTGATTTGAAATTAAGCCAAGCTTTGTGGGGGGATAGTGATGCCCAGCTGGAATATGTTCCTGCAATTAACAGAGGGGGAGGCTTGTTGTGCATATGGAGTGAAAAATCGTTTAAACTGGAGAATAAGGTGAGTGGGGCTGGTTTCTTGTTATTGGAAGGGCTGTGGGTTGCAGATGGCTCTAAAGTCATAATTGTGAATGTTTATTCGCCTTGTGAGATAACTCAGAAGAGAATATTATGGGAAAGCATCAGGAAGCTGAGGAGTGTAAATATGGATGGACTATGGTGTATAGTAGGGGATTTTAATAACATTAGAAGGCCGTGTGAACGTGTGGGTGTCAGCCAGAGATCTTCAGATGATGGTATTTTAAAGGAATTTAATGATTGGATTGATGAGCTCGAGGTGGTTGACGCGCCCTGCACTGGGCGAAAATTTACATGGTATAGACCCAACAGAACTGTCAAGAGTAGATTGGATCGTGCCCTTATATCGGAAGAGTGGATGAACAAGTGGCCAGGCACAGTTCAGATCATATTGGATCGTAATTTCTCTGATCATTGCCCCGTTCTATTGAGATCTTCGTTTGTTGATTGGGGCCCGAAACCTTTTAGGTTCCTGGACTGCTGGTTGCAGGATAAGAATTTTAAACAGTTTGTGCTGGACTGCTGGAACTCTACTCAGATACATGGATGGGGGGGTTATGTCTTAAAAGAAAAATTTAAAAGATTGAAACTGAAGCTGAAAGAATGGAATAAGGAACAGTTTGGAAATTCGCAGACTAAATTGAAGAACATTCAACTGGAGCTTAACAGAATGGAAACTGCTGCTGAAGACAGACGTATGTCTGAAGATGAAATTAAGAAGAGAAACCAGCTTCAGGAGGATCTTTGGTCAGCAGCCATAGCAAATGCTTCTATACTTAGACAGAAAGCCAGGACAAAATGGATTAAGGAGGGGGATTGCAACTCTAGATTTTTCCACTTAACAGTAAATTGGAAACGGAGATCAAATCTGCTGAAAGGAGTCATGGTTGATGGGTGCTGGACTGAAGAACCATCAAGAGTCAAGGAGGAAACCCAACTATATTTCAGGAAAAGATTTGAAGCTAGTCAAAGGGTGACTCCAAATTTGGATGGGGTATCTTTTCAGTCCATTGACTCGCAGCACCTGATGTATTTGACAGCTCGCTTTGAAGTGTCTGAGATAAAGGAAGCTGTTTGGGCGTGTGGTTGTGACAAAAGTCCTGGACCAGACGGCTTCAATTTCAAATTTATCAAACAGTTTTGGGATATGTTACAGGCTGACTTCCTCAGATTCTTTGATGAATTTTACGTTAATGGAATCTTTCCTAAGGGCGGCAACGCTTCTTTCATCGCTTTGATCCCAAAGTGTCACGACCCACTTGGTTTGAATGAATATAGGCCCATCTCACTTGTTGGCTGTATGTATAAAATAGTGGCTAAGGTACTAGCCAATAGACTAAAGAAAGTCCTACCTTCCATTATTGATTATAGACAGTCAGCTTTTATTGAAGGGAGGCAATTGCTACATAGCGTGTTAGTAGCTAACGAAGTGGTGGATGAGGCAAAAAGATTAAATAGAAGCTGCCTTGTGTTCAAAGTGGACTATGAAAAGGCATACGATTCAGTTAATTGGGATTTTCTAATTTACATGATGCGAAGGATGGGTTTTGGTCCAAAATGGATTGCCTGGATTGAAGGATGCCTAAACTCTGCCTCAATTTCTGTCTTGGTGAATGGAAGCCCCACAGCAGAATTCACACCACAACGCGGGCTCCGGCAAGGCGATCCCTTAGCCCCATTACTGTTTAATATTGTGGCTGAAGGTCTTACGGGGTTAATGAGGGAAGCAAGCCAAAAAGACTTATACGAGGGATTTAAGGTGGGAAGGAATCTGATAGATATCAGCATTTTGCAGTATGCTGATGACACTATATTTTTCGGGAAAGCATGTTCAAAAAATGTCAGAATTTTGAAGGTTTTGCTGAGGGGTTTTGAAATGGTGTCTGGGTTGAAAATCAACTTTGCTAAGAGCTGTTTCGAGGTGTTCGGGGAGGACGAACAGTGGTCGACACTGGCTGCCATATACCTTAATTGTAGAAAGCTAGCCATACCTTTCCTATACCTGGGTGTTCCTATAGGGGCGAGCCCAAGGAGATGTGAGATGTGGGATCCCTTACTTAAAAAGTGCGAGAGTAAACTGGCTGTGTGGAAACAAAAATACCTATCTTTCGGGGGGAGGGTAACACTGATTAAATCTGTCCTCAACTCTATTCCTATTTTTTTGTTTTCTTTTTTCAGGGCACCGCAGAAAGTGTTGCGCAGAATGGTTAGGATACAAAGGTCTTTCTTGTGGGGTGGGAATGCTGGCCAGAAAAAAATCGCCTGGGTCAACTGGGATAAGGTTTGTCAACCTAAAGAATGTGGAGGTTTGGGCATCAAAGATCTGTCTACTTTCAACCAGGCTCTGCTTGGTAGATGGTTGTGGAATTTTCACCACCAACAGGGAGAGTTGTGGGTAAAAGTTTTGGAGTCTAAATATGGGGGTTGGAGGAATTTGGTAGGCCATACTAGACAAGGTGGGATATCAATCTGGTGGAGAGACCTTAGTTCATTATGTTTTCCTTGTGAGGGCGGGGTTGGCATTTGGGATGGCATTAGATGGAAGGTGGGAAGTGGGTCAAGTATTCTGTTTTGGGAAGACGATTGGAGGAATGAGGGACAACTTTGAAGGATAAATACCCCCGCTTGTTCTCTATATCACTACAACAAAATCAGTATATCCAGCAGCTGGGTATACAAACAACTGAGGGCTGGGAGTGGCAGTTGCAGTGGAGGCGACATTTCAGGGATGGGGAAATAGAGTCAGGTATAAAATTCATAGAAGATATAAGTGCTCCGGACATATTGTCACAGCAGCATGATGCATGGAAGTGGGTGGCTGATCCGAGTGGTTTATATACAGCAGGTAGCGCCTATTCTTTCCTGCGTTCTGAAGGCTTTTTGCAGAATCAAGGCGAAGAGTATAAGAATCTTTGGAAGATCCAAGCCCCTCCTAAAGCATTGTGTTTTGCATGGAGGCTTATTGAGGACAGGTTGCCTACTAAAATGAAGCTAAGTAGGCGTAATGTGGTTCTTAACGACTTAGCTTGCCCATTCTGTAGTGTCAATTCTGAGGAGGCATCGCACTTATTCTTTAGCTGCTCCAGAGTTATGCCACTTTGGTGGGAATCTATGAAGTGGGTTAACTTTTCAGGCCCTTTCTCTGAAAACCCGAAATTAAATTTCAGCCAAAGTGGCTTTCTCTGCGTCCCTGGGATCACTTCACACAGATGGCTAGTTTGGTGGGCAGCTCTGACATGGACAATCTGGCGGCACAGGAACAGAATTATCTTTCACAATGATAGTTTCAACCAATGCAAAATTATGGATGATGCAATTTTCACTTGCTGGTCTTGGGTTAGGAACTTAGAGAAAGGATTTGATAAATCCTTTCATTTTTGGTCTAGTAATTTGGGGGAGGTTTTTGTAACTAGGAGCAGGACTAATATGTAACTTTCCTTTTGTTTTTTGGTATTTCACCCTCGGAGTCTTATGGCCCTTTAATTCATGTATATTCATGTATGTTCATGCATTTCGGTGCCATAGGATTGTCAATGAGGCCTGGTGTTTCTGTTATGGTACTACTTGTACTATTCCTTTTCTCATATATATATATATATATATATATTATCTTTGCTGATAAAAAAAAAAGGATTGGGAGTCAACACCAGTGGAAGGAGATAGTGGGCTGAAGGAGGTTGCTGAATGGGCTGATTGGCCCATAAACAATCATCATCGGGATGAAGCGTCATCAAGCAATACAAAACGTGACTGGCTATATGAGCCCTCCCAGGATTGGGCACTAGCTGAGATGCTGGGCCTTACGTGCAATAATAAAGAGGACATGGTAGGAAGTATGATAGACATTGAAATCAGAGATGGACAGGAGATTCTTAGGATGGGAAATAGTGATGGTAAACCATGAAGATTCTCTCCTACAACATTAGGGGGCTGGGAAGGGAAATTAAATGGGCTTCTGTTAGAAGAATGGTCAATAAGGAAGGGGTTGATCTGCTGTGCATCCAGGAGACAAAAAAGGAAGTTGTTGATAAAAAGATTTGCCAAGCATTGTGGGGAGACTCTGATGTTACCTGGGAATTTAAACCAGCTTGTCAGAGGGCGGGTGGTCTCCTTTGTATCTGGAATAAGGAGAAGATTACAATTGAGAAGAAGGTGGTTGGAAGTGGATTCATTTACCTGGAAGGCACATGGCGTGAAGATAATACAAAATTTGTTGCTGTTAATGTCTACTCACCTTGTGAGTCAGCACAAAAGAAAAATCTATGGGCTAAGATAAGGCAGCTTCGGTCCTCATGTAGCAGAGGCCTTTGGTGTATAATTGGCGACTTTAATAATGTTAGACGACCATCGGAAAGAGCTGGCAGTGGCCAACGAAGTCAAGATGCGGGTTTGATTAGAGAATTTAATGAATGGATAGCAAACCTGGAGGTTGATGATGTGCCGCTTAATGGCCGCAAATTTACTTGGTACAGACCAAATGGGTCAGCAAAAAGTAGACTTGATAGAGCATTTGTATCTGCTGAGTGGACTGATAAATGGCAGGGCACTGTTCAGATGGTTCTGGATCGCAACTATTCAGATCATTGCCCTATCTTGCTTAAATCATCGTTTACTGATTGGGGCCCGAAACCTTTTCGGGTTTTGGACTGCTGGTTTGGTGATAAGAATTTCAGGAAGTTCGTTATAGATAGCTGGAATTCTTCTGTGATACCGGGATGGGGTGGGTTTGCACTTAAAGAAAAAATCAAAGCTTTGAAGATAAAGCTCAAAGCTTGGAATAAGAACCATTTTGGTGTCATTCAGCAAAATATCAAAAGAATTGAGGGCGACATGAACAGCCTGGAACTGGAAAGTGAAGCTAGGCAGTTGAATGATGCAGAGCTGAAAAGAAGGCAACAATTACAGCAAGAATTGTGGGCTGCTTCCCAATCTTTTGCCTCACTTCTTAGGCAAAAAGCTAGGACGAGATGGCTTAAAGAAGGCGACTGTAATTCCAAATTCTTTCATAGGATGGTCAACTGAAAACGCAGGAGCAACTTGATTAAAGGGGTCATGGTTGATGGTTGTTGGCTGGATGATCCCAGCAGGGTTAAAGAGGCAGTTAGATCCTATTTTAAAAAAC
This sequence comes from Glycine tomentella, assembly GCA_007407185.1. Classification (NCBI taxonomy): domain Eukaryota; kingdom Viridiplantae; phylum Streptophyta; class Magnoliopsida; order Fabales; family Fabaceae; genus Glycine; species Glycine tomentella. Next base: position 1,308,421 of record PYAF01000666.1, on the reverse strand, counting down.
GTTTTGAGGAGCCGGTGCAGGAAAGGCCTAAACTAGATGGGGTGAGGTTTTCAGCTATAGACCAACAACAAAATAATTTTTTGGTGGCTCGGTTTGAAGCTCAGGAAGTGCGAGCTGCTGTTTGGGAATGTGGGAGTGAGAAGAGCCCTGGTCCGCATGGATTAAACTTCAAATTCATTAAGGAATTTTGGGAGACTATCAAACCTGATCTCATGCGCTTCTTGGATGAGTTCTATCTGAATGGCATTTTCCCTAAAGGTGGTAATGCCTCCTTCTTAGCTTTAATCCCTAAAGTACCTGATCCTCAGGGCCTTAACGAATACAGACCTATTTCACTCATAGGATGTATCTATAAGATAGTTGCTAAGATTTTATCATCTAGGCTGAAGAAGGTACTGCCACACATTATTGATAGTCGGCAGTCGGCTTTCATTGAAGGAAGGCATATGTTACGTAGCGTGATTGTGGCCAATGAAGTGGTGGATGAAGCTAGAAGATCCAACAGCAGTTGTTTGGTGTTCAAGGTGGATTATGAGAAAGCTAATGATTCAGTGAGCTGGAGTTTCCTATCATATATGATGAAGAGGTTAGGGTTCTGCCAGAAATGGGTCTGCTGGATTATGGGATGTTTAAATTCAGCTTCTGTATCCATTCTTGTTAATGGGAGCCCCTCAGCTGAATTTAATCCTCAGAGAGGACTCAGGCAAGGAGATGCGCTAGCTCCATTCTTGTTAAATATTGCAGCGGAGGGAATTGCGGGCTTGATGAGGGAAGCACAAGCTGTGAACAGGTTTGAAGGATTCAAGGTTGGTCAAAAGAAGGTGGATATCAGCCTGCTCCAGTATGCTGATGACATTATTTTCTTTGGGGTAGCATCGGAGGAAAATGTCAAAACCATTAAGGTCGTATTAAGAAGCTTCGAGCTTGTGTCCGGGTTGAAAATAAACTTTGCAAAGAGTTGTTTTGGAGCTTTCGGGGTGGATGATCAGTGGCTTGATAATGCTGCTAGATACTTGAATTGCAGGAAGCTGTTGGTACCTTTTTCATATCTGGGCGTCCCTATTGGGGCAAATCCGAGGCGGAGTGAGACTTGGGCACCTTTAGTGAGAAAGTGTGAGAGAAAGTTAGCAAAATGGAAGCATAAATTGCTGTCTTTTGGAGGCAGGCTGACTCTCATCAAGTCAGTCCTGAATTCTTTACCTACTTTTATGTTTTCTTTTTTCAGGGTTCCCAAAAAGGTAGCTGATCGCCTGGTGAGAATACAGCGTAGATTTCTTTGGGGTGGCAGTGTGGATCAGGTGAAAATGGCGTGGGTAAGGGGACACGGAGATGGGAGTGGTCATTTCTCCACAGCAGCAGGATAGCTGGAGATGGGAGGGGACACGGAGTGGTAATTATATGGTGGGGAGTGCCTACAAGTCACTAGATAGGGCGATGAATCCTCAGGTTCAGGAGGAGATATTCAATGATCTTTGGAAGCTTCGTATCCCATGCAAAGCTACTTGTTTCGCTTGGAGGTTATTGAGAGATCGACTTCCTACTAAGAAGAATTTGGCCCTCAGAAATGTCACTTTGGGTGACCCTACCTGCCCATTCTGCTGCAGTTCTGAGGAAGATGCATCACATATTTCCTTTAGTTGTCACAAGATTATGCCGTTATGGTGGGAATCGTTGGGATGGATTAGTGTGGTTGGGGTCTCCCCGATTAACCCCAGTGAACATTTTTGCCAGCATAGTTACTGCAAGCTTCCGGGCCTAAAAGTTCAGAGGTGGTATACCTGGTGGATTGCTCTCACATGGACCATCTGGTTCCACCGCAATAGGATAGTATTCCATAATGAGAGTTTTAATGGATCTAAGTTGTTGGAGGATGCTATATTTTTTTGTTGGTCATGGCTAGCAAACTTAGAGAAAGGCTTTGATACTCCTTTCTACATCTGGTCTAGCCAAATCAAAGATAGTTTTGTTTGTACTGGAGGATGTAACTAGGATTTTTTGGCCATCAAGTGGGGCTCTAGCTTGTTCTTTGGCACCCTAATTCAGATCTTTCACGTATTAGGTTGCCAAAGCTTTGCTAGCTTATTGTTGGTTTTCTGTTTTTCTGTAGTACCTCTTGTACTTCTTTTCATATATATAATATTATTTTTGCCGATCAAAAAAAAAAAAAAAATCTTAATTTCTTTCCAAACTGTTATTTTTGAAATTTAGAATTAGATACCTAGAGTACTTTTATTCATCTATACGTTCATTTATTTTGATTAGAAAATGATGTAGGTGTTCGCTTAGTTCTGCAACTAGATTAATGCAGTTTTACTATTTACTTTCTTTTTATGAGATTTTTCTGAGGTGTGATATATCTAGCTCTTCTAATAAAACTTGATCTGCAAATTTCAATCTGTGTTTCTTTTTGCATTAAATTTTGGAAAATACAAGATAGCAAATTTTTTGACCAAATGAGTTGATATTATTATTGATTATAGGATAGTTAAGTGGTCTCTACCACTTTGACTTGTCTTAGAAAATACATGTCAACCTTGAATTTTGGCAATTTCAAGTTAAACTCATGAAAAAAAATTCTGGCTGTGAATTGCTTTTTGACTTATCACAGCAAACAATGTAATGCTATGTATTTTTTTTTATAAAAAATAACATTTTGATTTTCGTTGTTTCTGTTTATTTGCCTCCTAGCATCATTTTTCTCTTCTGTTTTCCTGTCAGCAATTCCTTTCACATCCTCTTCCTTTTCTATTACTTCTAATCTTGTGTGCATCTTTGAATTAGATTGCAAAGTTGCAATACTGGGGATCTGGTGCATCTGATTCAAAGTGGGATGAAGGATTTAACATTGGTATGGTTGCAAAAGGGAAAGTTAAGAATGTTGAGGATGTTGGACTTGTTATAAGTTTTGAAAAGTATAATGATGTTTTTGGTTTTATTGCCAATTATCAGTGTAAGTTTTGTCCTTCCGACATGGTATTTAGTTATTGACTAATACATTTGGATGATTCTTATCAAGTGCAAGTACCAATACTCATTGTGATATGATTCCTTAGTGGCTGGAACTATTTTGGAGAGTGGCTCTGTAGTGGAGGCATTGGTTCTTGATGTTGCAAAGGCAGACAAGCTTGTTGAGTTAACTCTAAAACCAGAGTTCATTAATAGATCTAAAGAAAGTCCCATAAGTCATACCAACAAGAAGGTTGGAATTTTTTTTCTGCTCCTCACCTCTTACGTCTGTCTTCATGCATATATATCACATTTTGGTCCCATATGGCAGAGAAAGAGCTGAGTAAATTTTTTGATACATATTATATGCTGCCATGCTATGGAACCATCTTTTTATGAAATTATCTCATTGCATTGTTTCTTTCTTCTCTCTAATAAACATTCCTTTTTTTTTTTTTTTTTATCTGAAGGGAAAACAGTTTGGATTTTTTTTTTTGTTATGACGTTATGTTTAAGGTTTCTATAAAGGGCATTCAATTTTTTCTTAAGAAGGAAGCCTTGGCCCTTGTGCTGAGGCTGCTTGCATCATTCTTTCATGACCTACTTTGACCAAATCAATGAAATACCTTGGTTCCAGAAACGTCGAAGGGAGGAATCGAAGGACTTGGTATTGCATCAGACTGTGAATGCAGTAGTGGAAATTGTAAAAGAAAATTACCTGGCAAGTATTAATGTTCTTCACCTTTAGCTATCTTCTGGTAAAGTAAAACTTGTTCATGCATATTAACATATTTTACTGAAATTATCTACAAAGCAGGTTCTATCAATTCCAGAAAATGATTACACTATAGGATATGCATCAGTATCGGACTATAATGCTCAAAGGTTTCCTCATAAACTATACCAAAATGGGCAGAGGTGAGCACAAAATTTGATCTGATTAAAAGTATCAACTCAGCTTTTCACATTTATTTTATCCAGTATAACTAATCATTACTCAAAAGTTTGTGTCTAAGTAATATGGTGCCCCCAATAATTTTGGACAGTAATGTGGGTACACACTTGAATGTCTGTTAGCAGCCTGGTCAGTGCCACCTGTGTGATTCCTAGACTTCAATTCCTCTTTTAATACGTTAAAGAGTTGGTAGTGACAAACTGCCTGATTGTATTGGTCTTTATGAAAAAGTTTTTGGTTGAATGCTCTTTTTTCTTTGGATACACAAGGGGATACAAGGAAATGCTCATTTATATTCTGTTTGTTTATCTTGTGTTTTGGTTATCATCTTGTATTCTTTGGAGGATTTCTTTGGACTTTCCTTTTTTGTCATAAATTTTTGGACTTGTGTAATTCTTTTCCTTACTCTTGTACTCTTAGATTCCCGTGTTGATCATTTACTAAGAATCCTTTTCTACTCCCTAATCTTGTGTGTTTCTACTTGTAAAGTTACAGTGCTTAATTCAGTGCTTTATCGGGTTATTGCTAATCATTTTGTGTTTGGAGGCCAAATATTTATGCATAATAATTGTCTCCTGAGTTCATATCATAATTTGTTTCCTGTTACTTGGAATACATGAGGCATATGCTTTTTTATTGTCAATGGAATTGGAACATCAGATGTATGCTTTTTTAAGTATTCCATTGCTAGCAGATATATCAAGTTTCTGAAAAATACTTCTTATAGTGAAATATCATTTTAATTTTAAATATGAGAATTGTTTTCATGAGTAGAAGCTCATTATGTTTCCTAGATTTCCCACAACTCATTGCATTACATATTTTACTTGGTTAGTGTTGTTGCAACTGTTATGTCTCTTCCAAGTCCTGAAACATCAGGAAGGTTGCTCTTACTTATCAATGAGGTCAATGAGACATCTAGTTCTAAAAGAACCAAGAAGAAGTCTAGCTACAAAGTGGGAACTCTGGTTGAGGCAGAGGTATGTGGGTTTATCTAGTTTGGTTATATTTGAGTCCAGAGTAGTATTTCTTATTCTGACAAATTTAAAATGTTTTTCATGAATTTTCTTTTATGGTATGGTTGTCCAGATTACTGACATCAAAACGCTTGAACTGAAGCTGAAGTTTGGATTTGGGGTACATGGCCGGATTCACATTACAGAGGTAAGCCTTCTGTTTTTCTGGTGTCAATATTAAAATTAGCATTAAAGTTGTAGATTTGATAACAAAGCTTCTGCCATTCGGGGGTCTTGAGAGTGTCAGATTTGAGTGGCCTTACCGCGAGCTGATATGCTGTTTTTTGTAGCTGTAAATTGTGACCAAATTCACATAGCAGTGACCTTAATGATGCAGTGCAGCAACGCTTGCCCTCTTATTGATGTGCTATCTATTTTAGTTTTAGTATTTTTCTAAATAGTTGGGTGCCTATCTATGGACAGGTACAGAATGGAAATGTTTTGGAAAATCCATTCTCTAGCTACAAAGTTGGGCAAACAGTGACAGCAAGGATTGTTGCAAAACCTAATGAGTCAGATGGCAATCGGAAGGGCTCACAGTGGGAGCTATCAGTCAAACCTGAAATGGTTACAGGTTAAGTACACCACTAGCTTGAAAATATGTGCATGATTGAAATACTGGTTACTTTGTGAAACATATATGAAGAAAGGTTAAATTGAAGGCCAAGAATTTGTTTCATAAGCATGTAGCCATCTATGGACTCATCCTTATTCTTTACCTCAGCGGTGCTTGGGAGTAGATCCTACAGTTGAATTCTTATTGGGAATTGATTTTACCTGACATCCTAATATCCTTGTATTATAAGTTATAACTGTTTTTGTTCTTGTCATTATATATTGATATTGATATCAGATACATGTTCAATGAAAGCAAGGGTAAATATATTTTCATCCCAACCCATGATTGAACTTTGTTTTGGTGTCCATTTATTACTATTCCAGTCTGCCCTTATTTTCCTAAATTTGTTTTCTAATGAATCTTAATTCTATCTCGTCAGTATGCTAGTCAAATATATCTAAACAGTTTGTACTTGTTAATTATGAAATTATCATAATCTTCCTGCAATTTAATATATAACTCAATTTCAATTCAGGTTCCAGTGATATAGATGATGTATCTGAAAATCTTGAGTTTAAAATTGGGCAATGCGTGGCTGGTTATGTATATAAAGTACAAAGTGAATGGGTCTGGTTAACAATATCGCGAAATGTAAGGGCTCAGCTATATATTCTTGATAGTGCTACTGAACCCAGTGAGCTTGAGGATTTCCAGAGTCGATATCATGTTGGACAACCTGTTTCTGGTCATGTTCTAAGTGTCAACATGGAAAAGAAGCTATTGCGGTTGGTTGTGCGCCCCTTTTCTACTCTTCCTTGCGGAACTAGGGAAGAGCCACAAAATAATGTAGTGGATAAGGATTTAACAGCACATTTTCATGAAGGATATATTTTAGGTGGAAGGGTTAGTAAAATACTTCCAGGTGTTGGTGGATTGCTTGTCCAAGTTGGTCCTCGTACATATGGAAAAGTACATTTTACTGAACTTGCAGACACATGGGTGCCTGATCCGTTGTCTGGATATCATGAAGGGCAGTTTGTCAGATGTGTAGTGCTTGAAGTCAGCCACACTGTCAAGGGTACTATTCATGTTGACTTGTCATTGCGATCTTCCAATGTGAAGCTTTCCCGGGATTCTGCTGTGTAAGTACTAGTATTGATACTTCTTGATCAATCTTTAAATAATCCTAGCATGTGCTGTTTTTTCCCCTTCTTTTTATCATACTAATATATGTAGTTGCCATTAGCTCAAATATTTAATATTATTAGTATTGTCACTGCTGTAATGAGAATGAGAGGTAGAGAGAGAAACTCTAGAGGTAGAGAGAGATTCTCTAGGGGTACAGAGAGAAACTTTAGAGAGAGAACCTCTGGGTGGGGTAGAGTGAATAGCAGAACTCGTTTCCATGAGAGGGGTAGGGGGAGATCCAGGGTCTTTCTAAAGGGCAACTACGATGGGCACGATCATAATCATAGCCACCTGTGGACTGGAGATGAACATCGACGCGTTGGCAACCTGAAAACTGGAGGGCGGTGCTACTGTGTCCTCTTTTTACTTCACCCGGTTCCCTGAAGACATGAATGAAAGGGATCTATGGGTTGAATTCAAGAAATGGGGTGATGTCCGGGAGGTTTATATAGCTAGAAATAGAAACAGGAGCGGACGCCGATATGGCTTTGTTCGTTTTAAGGGGGTCGATAATGTCTTCAGATTAGAGAGACAGCTGGACAACATGATTGTGGGAGGACTTAAGCTTCATGTAAATCTCCCTAAACACGACAGGGAGTGGAAGGTGGGAGAGAGACAACGTACCAATGTGGCATTCATGACGAACACTATGGCGTTTACGGAGCTGGGCCTATTTCTCTTATTGGTTGTGTGTACAAGATTGTGGCTAAAATTTTATCCAAGAGATTGAAAAAGGTTCTGCCTTCCATCATTGACCCTAGACAATCTGCTTTTATAGAAGGGAGGCACTTATTACATAGTGTACTCATAGCAAATGAGGTGGTGGATGAGGCAAAAAGGTCTAATGGAAGCTGTCTTGTGTTTAAAGTAGACTACGAAAAAGCATATGATTCAGTTAGCTGGGAGTTCCTATTATACATGTTGAGACGTCTGGGTTTTGATTCCAAGTGGATTACATGGATAGAAGGCTGTCTCAAATCAGCCTCTATATCTGTCCTTATTAACGGAAGTCCTTCTGAGGAGTTTGTTCCACAACGCGGCCTCAGACAAGGCGATACTTTAGCTCCTCTCTTGTTTAATATTGTTGTTGAGGGTCTCACTGGATTGATGCGAGAAGCACAACGTAAGAATTTGTTTGAAGGTTATAAGGTGGGGAAGAATTTGGTAGATATCAGCATCCTACAATATGCTGATGATACCATATTTTTTGGAGCAGCATCAGCCCAAAATGTGATTTCCCTCAAGGTCATGCTTAGGAGCTTCGAATTAGCATCGGGCCTCAAAATAAACTTTGCTAAAAGCAGGTTTGGGGTGTTTGGGAGAGATGAGCAATGGGTTAATCAGGCTGCTTTGCACTTAAACTGCAGGCAGCTAGACTTACCTTTTTCTTACTTGGGTGTTCCCATTGGGGCAAGCCCTAGACGCTTTGAGACCTGGGCTCCTTTAGTTAAGAGATGTGAGAGTAAATTGGCTAGATGGAAACACAAACACTTATCCTTTGGGGGGAGGGTCACCTTGATTAAGTCTGTCCTTAACTTGATTCCTATTTTCCTTCTTTCTTTTTTCAGGGCTCCGAAGAAGGTGATAGATAGATTGGTTAGAATTCAAAGGAGTTTTTTATGGGGCGATTGCGGTGAACAAAAGAAAATTGCTTGGGTCAGCTGGAAGATGATCTATCAACCTAAAGAATGTGGGGGATTGGGAATTAAGGACATCAGCAAGTTTAATATTGCTCTTTTGGGGAAGTGGTGGTGGAACCTGTTCCATCAGTCCAATGACCTCTGGGCCCAAGTCTTGGACTCCAAATATGGCAGCTGGAGAAACCTGGTGGTGTCTACAAGGTCGGGATCTGAGTCAATTTGGTGGAGAGACCTCAGATCCATTTGCTCTTTAAATGAGGATGGTATTGGGCTTACTAGAGGTTTGAAATGGAAGCTGGGCTGTGGGTCAAAGACGCTGTTTTGGGTGGATGATTGGAAGAATGAAGGTATAGATAAATACCCAAGTCTCTACCAGCTGTCACACCGAAACACCTGTACATCTGCCAAATGGGTACATTACTGCCTCAGGGTTGGGAGTGGAACCTTAGCTGGAGAAGATGTCTTAGGGAGGGGGAGGTTGAATCTGCTACTAACTTCATAGATGATATTCAGAGTTCTGATATTCAGCCACAGCATCAGGATTCTTGGCAATGGGTGGATGATTTACATGGTAACTTCACTGTGGCAAGTGCTTACAATTTCCTCCTTAGGGCCTGGTCACCTCTGGACGTTTGTGAAGCATTTAAGGATCTTTGGAAGCTTAAAATCCCTAGTAAAGTATCTTGCTTTGCATGGCGATTATTTGGGGACAGACTACCTACTAAGATGAACCTAAGCAGAAGGAATGTGGAGCTGAATGACCTGCACTGCCCTTTCTGCAGGTCTTCTGCTGAGGATGTGGGACACCTGTTTTTTAGCTGCGACAAGATTAGACCTTTGTGGTGGGAAACTATGTCTTGGCTTTTTAGAGAGAAACTAGAGACAAGTAGAGAGAGAAGAAGGAACTCTGATTTTATTTTGTGAATCTGTTTTTCATTCCTTTGACAGTTACAAAAGAGGTTTTTATATAACCTCTGTATAAAGCTTCCAGAGTACGCTATTCTATTTGCATGTGTACAGTAGAAAGGAAGTGCTATTATCAAAAGCTAATCAGCACTTTACAAACAGTGAATATACTAAATATAATCCTAATACCGTACAACAGAAGGGGAGTGCTGTTAGCAAAAGCTAATCAGCACTTTACAAACAGTGGATATACTAAATACAATCCTAATATCCCCCCTCAAACTCAAGGTGGAGAGTTTTCAGAAGAAAAACTCTTGACATTGAGTTTGCTCCTAAGAAATTCAAATCTGATTGAGGACAATGACTTGGTCAGTACATCAGCCCACTGATCTAGAGCTGGAATATGCACAACTATCAGTTGTTTAGCTAGAACCTTCTCCCGTACAAAGAAAACATCAATTTCCATATGCTTGGTTCGACTGTGAAAAACTGGATTATGAGCAATGGAAACAGCACTCTGATTATCACAAAATACAGCAGGAATAGTGATGGAAACTTGTAACTTAGTCAGGAGAGCATGAATCCAAGTAAGTTCTGTAGAGGTTTTGAGCTAGGCTTCTGTATTCAGCCTCAGTGCTGGACCTAGCAGTAACCTTCTGCTTTCGGGACCACCAGGAAACTAGATTTGAACCAAGAAAAATAGCATAACCAGAGATGGATCTCCTATCATCCACATCTGAAGCCCAATCAACATCACAGAAAGCATGAAGAGATAAGGGTTTATTGAAGTCAGCAGGCTGAAACAAAAGTCCATGAGAAATAGTACCCTTAAGATACCTTAATATTCTCTTAACTACAGCCCAGTGAGAATCAAGAGGAGCAGCTAGAAATTGACACACTTTGTTGACAGCAAAGCTAATTTCTGGTCTAGTAAGAGTAACATACTGCAATGCTCCCACAACTGATCTGAATAAAGTGGGGTCAGGAAAAATGTCAGCTCCATGCTTGGACAGTTTGCAATTTGACACCATAGGAGAAGAGATGGAGTGAGCTTCAGCCATATTAGTCTTGTGTAATAAATCTCTGATATATTTACTTTGAGTCATGAGAATGGAATTGTTGGACAAGTACTTAATCTCAAGCCCTAAGAAATAATCTAGTGGACCAAGTTGCTTTAGTGAAAAAACACTGTTTAACTTGGAAGTAAGCTGCTGAATTAGAATATTAGAGCTGCCAGTAATAATGATGTCATCTACATAAACCAAAAGGTAGACAACTTGCTTCTGCTGTTTGTAAATGAATAGGGAGGAATCACACTTACTTGCTTCAAAACCAAACTGAATTAAAGTAGACCTCAATCTATCAAACCACTGCCTGGGAGCTTGCTTTAAACCATACAATGCCTTGTTAAGTTTGCAAATTAATGACTTGTCAGCAGCTTCAAAACCAAGAGGTTGGCTCATATAAATAGATTCTTCAAGGAGCCCATTAAGGAAAGCATTATTGACATCAAGCTGAGATAACTTCCAGCCATGTGAGAGAGCAATGTGATGATAATTCTAATAGTAACAGGTTTAATAACAGGGGAAAAGGTTTCATGAAAATCAAAACCTTGAACTTGAGTGAACCCTTTTGCTACCAACCTGGCTTTATATTTGTTTATAGTGCCATCAGCATTTTCTTTTACCCTGAACACCCATTTACAACCAATAGTTTTTCTGTTAGCTGGTAAAGAAACCAAATCCCAAGTTTTATTTCTCATTAAAGCATCATACTCAAGTTGCATGGCAGCATGCCAATCTGAGCTAGCAAGGGCCTGTTTGACAGTTTTAGGCTCAGAATGAACAAGAAAGAAGGATGGATGTAATTTAGGTTTGTGAATACCAGATTTAGACCTAGTTTGCATTGGATGAATATTATTGGAAGTGGAGTGAGGGGCAGAAATATCATTAGGTGGTGCAGAGACAGTGTCAGTCTCTGAAGAGACATGTGAAATTAGGTCAGAAGTTGACACAGTAGCTGGCTGTGACACAGGAGAGGAAACAACAGTATGCTGACTTGTTATAGGAGAGAAACCAGGTGGTACAGTAGGTAGAGATTGAGGTGTAGGAAGGAAAGGCTGTGTATCGGAAAGTGCTGACTGCACAGGAGGAGACATATTGGGATTAAAAGTAAAGTAGGTCTTAAAATCACTAACTGTATTAGGACATGAAGGAAACAAATCAGAATAGGGAAATTTCTGCTCATTAAACAGGACATCTTTGGATATATAAATTCTGCCAGAAGGGGACAGACATTTGTAACACTTGTGAGAATTAGAATACCCTAAAAATAAGCATTCTTGAGACCTGAAATTAAGCTTGTGAGTGTGATAAGGTTTTAAGAGAGGAAAACATGCACAACCAAATGTTTTTAGAAACTTAAAGTCAGGATCTTTTTGAAAAAGAATGGTGAGGGGTATGGCAAAATTAAGAGAAGCAGTAGGAAGCCTGTTAATGAGGTAAACAGCAGTGGTAAAGGTATAATCCCAAAATTTCAGAGGTAATGAAGCATGATGCAATAAAGTAAGTCCTAAGTCCACTGTATGCCTGTGTTTTCTCTCAACCACTCCATTTTGATGATGAGTGTGAGGGCAGATGAGCCTATGAGAGATACCAAAAGAGTTTAAAAGATTTGAAAAAGGTCTATACTCTCCTCCCCAATCAGACTGCACACTTTTTATTTTAGTATTAAGCTGTAATTCAACCAGAGACTTAAAGGTCTGAAAAACTGACAGAGTTTCAGCTTTGGATTTAATAGGAAAAATCCAAGTATATCTAGAAAAGGCTTCAATGAAAGACACATAGTATTTGAAACCAGCATAAGATGTTAAGTGAGCAGGACCCCATAAATTTGTAAAAATGAGTTCTAAGGGAGAATAAACAGTATTAGACTTGGAAGATAGCAATCTGTGTGACTTTCCCATACAACAAGATGAGCAAAAATCTGGAACAATTTTATTGAAATGAGAAACATTACAATTGTTTAGTACAAGCTTCATTACATGATTGTTTGGATGACCTAACCTAGCATGCCAAGCATGAATAGCACTAGGAGAAAAAGAACTAGAATCAGAAGAAACAGTGGTAGACTGCTGAGACAAAGTGTTTGCTAAGTCAGTAGCTAAAGTGGACAGCAACTGAGGAGAGGTGTGTTGGAGCTGGATATTCTGAAAATAGTACAGTCCATCAGCTCCAACAGATCCTTGAAGAAGAACTTTATTTGTCTCCTGAGATTTCACAAGACAAAAATTAGAATGAAACTCAAAGAAAACAGAGTTATCTTTTGCAAACTGGCTGACACTTAGTAAATTTTTGGAAATAGAAGGAACATGTAACAATTTTTGTAGTTTAAAGGTGAAATGATTGTTATTGGGAGACATAAAGTAAGAGGAACCAGCACATTTGATATTCAAACCTTCACCATTGCCAATAAAGATCTGATCTGGTCAATCAAAATGCTGAAATTGCTTGATATGTTGTGACTGACCAGTCACATGACAACTAGCTCCAGAATCTGGAATCCAAGTAGAACCAGCTAGATCACCACTAGAATTAGTCAACATAGCACTAGGTTGATTTCCAGTTTGAGTTGAAGGCTTGTAATTGGGGTTAGTCCAGGTATTAGACATTTTACTAGATCTTGCTGAATATGGAATGGATTGATTGGTGGTAGGATCAAAGAAAGCAAGAGATTCATGGGGCTTGAAGGTCATATCAGACCTATAATGACACACATTTGCAGTATGCCCAAATTTTAGACAAATTTGACATTGAAAATTGGCAAATCTGCCACCTCCACGACCTCTGCCAAATCCTCCTCCATTGCTGCGTCCAGTGTTATTATCAGAAAAGCTACCATGTCCAGCAACACTTCTGCTATAGGAATTTCTAGAATTCATGTGACCTTGAGTGTAGTTCAAAGAAGGAGAGCTTAATATCTGACCTTCTTTGTTATACCTGTTGAGTCTAGTTTCATGTCCATATAAAAGTGCTTCTATTTCAGCAATAGATGGTGTCTTCTTTTTCCCTTCAATGACTGAAATTACTGATGTATAATC
>PYAF01000666.1:1251836-1287779 GCA_007407185.1 Glycine tomentella | reverse complement strand
GACCCCCCCCCCCCCCCTCCCCAAACTATTTCCTATACAAATATTTGAAAGTAGTAAACAAGTGAAAACAATATATTTTTGTAATTATTGCTGAACATAAGAAAAAAAACATGAGACAAATTTCAAACCCAACAGACCTTATTATTTGTACAACCTATGATTTAGCCAAAGCAGCTATCTAAACGATTTGATGGCACATCCTACAAATGACATTGTTTCAACAATTACTTGAAAGGCCTCTGATAAGAACTGGATCAAAGAATTGGAGAAGAAAAGGGAAATTTTATTGCTCAATCAAGATTACAAGCACCAAGAGTAAATTCGAGGTACACTCAGCCTCCACAGATTCAACACCCTCTCTACGTTCCCTCCCTCTCTATTTATAATCCTCCCTACTGTTAACTAACTGCAGTAACTAATTAGTTAGTTAACTACCCGCTATCCCTGCCTAACAGCCCTTTTTCTATTTACACCTGTCCCCATATATTTCTGCCTCTATCAATACCCTCCCCTTCAAGATGGACCTTGTCCCCAAGGTCCAATTGAGGAAACACTCTTCGAATTTCTTCCAGCTTTTTCCAACTGTCTTCATGGTGTGGCAACCCTTGCCATTTGATAAGCACCTCCTGCTGTCCTTGTTCTGTAATCCTGTTCTGCATAATTTTCTCAGCCTGTACCTGGAGTTCCATATCTTCAGTCAAAGCTTTAGGCAATGGTTGAGGAGAAACCGAAGGCTTAACTGCTTGTTTGAGCAGTAAAATATGAAAAACAGGATGGATTCTGCTATCCATGGGTAGTTCCAATTTGTAAGCCACTTCTCCCACCTTTTGAATTATCTTATAAGGTCCATAAAACCTTGGACCGAGCTTCTCATTTGGTCTCTTTGCCAATGACCTCATCCTGTAAGGCTGCAGTTTCAGAAACACCCAATCCCCCACTTGAAATTCTACTGCCCTCCTGTGCTTATTTGCATATTTCTTCATTTGGTCTTGAGCCTTTAATAGATTAACCTTTAATTCCTGAAGCAACTCATCTCGGTCCCTACTCATTTGATTGATTTCTTCCAGCTTAGAAGGCAGATCAGTTCCCTTAATTAACAAGGGTGACTCTTGTCCATATAAAGCTTTGAAAGGGGACATTTTAGCTGAAATATTGTAGTTTGTATTAAACCAAAATTCAGCCCATGCCAAGTGAGCAGGCCACTGCTTTGGTTTATGTCCAGTTAGGCACCTCAAATAAGCTTCCAAACACCTATTCACAACTTCTGTTTGACCATCAGTTTGTGGTGGTATGCTGTACTCATTTTCAATTGTGTTCCTGCCTGTCTAAACAATTCTTTCCAGAATTGATTCATAAACAACCTGTCCCTATCTGAAACTATAGATGTAGGGAATCCATGCAATCGAACTACTTCCTTAATGAATATATCAGCAACCTCTTTGGCAGTAAAAAGGTGACTCAAGGCGCTATAAAATGAGCATATTTAGTAAACCTGTCAACAATTACCAAAACAGTATCCTTACCCTGAGCTTTAGGTAAGCTGCCAATGAATCCAAAGAAATGTCAGTCCAAACTCTATTAGGAATAGGTAAAGGCTGTAATAATCCTGCTGGAGCCAAGGTACTAGCTTTGTTTCTCTGACATATCTCACATTCTGCTACATATTGCCTCACAGCCTTCTTCATGCCATGCCAAAACACCATTGCAGCTACCCTTTTCAAGGTCCTAGAAAACCCTGAATGTCCCCCTACAGGTGAATCATGCAATTCCTTCAGAATCATTGGAATTCTAGAAGAATTTCTAGCTAAAACCAATCTGTCCTTGTAATATAATTTGCCCCCTTTCACAGCAAATCCAGGTTTGTCCACTGTTTTGGTGAGTATCCCTCTGTATATTTCATACACTTGAGGGTCAGCCTGCAACTCTTCCTCCCATTCACTCCAATCCTCCTGTTGCACCACAGATATAGCAGAAAAACTGAATTGCCTGGATAAAGCATCAGCCACCACATTTTCTCTCCCTGGTTTATATTCAATCTCAAAATTATAACCAATCAATTTAGAGGCCCATTTAAACTGATCTTCACTCAACAACTTCTGATCATTCAAGAATTTGAGACTCTTTTGATCTGTTTTGATGATAAACTTCCTTCCCAACAAATAGTGCTTCCATTTCTTAACTGCCAATACCACAACCATCAGCTCTCTTTCATACACAGATTTGAGCTGACCCCTTCCAGATAAGGCCTTACTCCAAAAGGCTAAAGGCCTCCCTTCTTGCAACAGAACTGCCCCTAGTTCAGTACCAGAAGCATCAGTTTCGAGTACAAATTGTTTGGAAAAATCTGGAGCTCTCAATATAGGCAACTCTTTCATTGCTGCCTTCAGTTTTTCAAAAGCTACATCAGCCTCTTCCCCCCAATTAAAAGCCTTTGTTTTTAGTAATGCATTTAAAGGATGAGCTATCTGTCCATAATTCTTGACAAATCTCCTATAGTATCCTGTCAACCCCAAAAACCCTCTCAGCCCTTTTGCATCTGCAGGTATTGGCCAAGCTGTCATAGCTTCCAGCTTGCTATGATCAGCTTCTACCCCTCTTCCAGAAATAATGTGCCCCAAATACTCCAAACTCGTTTGGCCAAAAGTACATTTCTTCCTATTAACATACAGTTCTTGTTGCTGTAGTACTTGCAACACAGCCTTTAAATGCATAACATGTTCTTCTAATGTACTACTATAAATCAGAATATCATCAAAAAACACCAAGACAAACTGCCTCAAGAATGGCTTCATTACCTCATTCATTAATGCCTGAAAAGTAGCAGGAGCATTGGTTAGCCCAAAAGGCATAACCAAGAACACATAATGCCCCTCATGAGTTCTAAATGTTGTTTTCTGCACATCCTTCTCCCTCATCCTGATCTGATGGTATCCTGCTCTCAGATCCAGCTTGGAAAACCACTCAACACCCCCAATTTCATCCAGCAACTCCTCTATGATTGGCATAGGAAATCTATCAGGCACAGTTATTTTATTTAAAGCTCTATAGTCCACACAAAATCTCTAGCTTCCATCCTTCTTCTTGACTAAAATGACAGGACTAGCATATGGACTAATACTAGTTCTAATTATTCCTGCTACTAACATATCACCCACCAGCTTCTCTATCTCAACTTTCTGGTAGTGTGGATACTTGTATGGCCTCAAATTAGGAATTTTATTTCCAGGTTGAATGTTAATAGCATGGTCTTTACTTCTGCAAGGTGGCAGACCCTGAGGTTCTTTAAAAACCTGACAGAATTGCTCCAATGTTTCCAACACCCCCTCTGAAATTTCTCCCACCTCCTTTGTTGCCTCTACTGTTTTAAATTCAATCATGAATCCCTGGTCTTCTTCCAAAATGGTGCTTCTCACTAATATCAAACTGATGGCAGCTCTAATTAATTCAGGATCAGCCCTCAAACATATGTCTTGCCCTTGAGACTTAACAATCAAAATTAACTTCTGAAAATTTGCCTTCACTTCCCCTAGACTTGCCAGCCATTCCACTCCCAAAACTAAATTCACACCTCCTAACTCAAACAAATAACAGTCTTGTACCACCTTTAAATTTGGCAATTCAATATCTAATCCTTTGCATAATCCTTGGCACCTCACTTTATGACCATGTCCTACCTCCACAGTATAAGGATTAGTACTAGTCACTTCTAAATTCATTTCTCTTACTAATTTTGCAGAAATGAAATTGTGGGTAGCTCCACAATCAATTAAAATGGCTACCTTATTTCCTATAACTCTGCCCCATAATTTGAAGGATCTTTTAGAAGTACACCCTTCAATGCTGTGTAATGACAGCTGATATAATTTTTCATTTTCTTCTTCCTCTACATTCCCCTGCAGCTCCTCTTCTTCCTCTTCCTCCAACACCATCAACCTCAATTTTTTGTTTTTACAAACATGATTTGAGTGATACTTTTCTTCACAAGTAAAACACTCACCTTTTCTCATTTTCTCACTAATTTCTGCAGGGGACAATTTATGGAATGTCTTCCTTCCCTTCCAATTTTCATTGTCACCCTTGGCTGCCAGGACCTGTTCACCTCCATTTCCTGCCCTGTTCATTCCTTCAACCCCCTTTCCTGCCCAATTTGATCCCTCCTTCCAGTTCCTCTGACTCCAGAAATTAGTTTTCTGCAAGGGAAAACCTCTTCCAGTGCTTCTTGGAATCTTTGCCCAAACCCTTAATTTTTCTTCCACTTGCCTTGCCTTATTCATAGCCTCCATTAAATTCTTGGGTTCATGTAACCTCACCTCAGCACTGATCTCTTCCTTCAATCCCTTTAAAAACACCTCTACCAGGAACATCTCATCCAATCCTTTCATGGTGCCCACTAACTTCTCAAACTGACATACAAATTCCTGAACCATATCTTCTTGTTTCAAGGCAAGTAATAGTTGAAAAGGATTACCTAACACTGCACCTTGGAATCTTTGGGTCAGTGCAGTAGTAAATTCCTCCCAAGAAGGTCTCGGGTTCCTCTGCTCCCACCATTGGAACCACCCCAAAGCCTCACCCTCCAAGGCCACCAAGATCATCTCCATTCTTTCTTCCTTCCGAACCTCCTGCAGTCGGAAAAATCGCTCCATCTTGGCCAACCATCCAAATGCATCATCTCCCTCGAACGTCGGCATTTCCAACTTCCTCCACCTCACCCCAAGGTCGTGTTCGCGTTTCTGCGACCTACCCATGGCTTCTTCGTCCCGCACGTGGCCTAGGTGCTAGTCTTTCTCCAACGCCATAGCCAACCGCTGCACCAGAGCTTCCATCGAGCTAAATCGCGCGTCAATCATCTCGCGATTTTCCTCGATTGCCTTCTCCATCGCGTTGATCCTAGCTTCCATTTTATTATTTGCTTTCGCAGCCATTCAACCCCCAAGCCCCAGAATCTGGAGCTCTGATACCAGTTGATTAGAGCTGGACCAGAGAATTGGAGAAGAAAAGGGAAATTTTATTGCTCAATCAAGATTACAAGCACCAAGAGTGAATTCGAAGTACACTCAGCCTCCACAGATTCAACACCCTCTCTACGTTCCCTCCCTCTCTATTTATAATCCTCCCTACTGTTAACTAACTGCAGTAACTAATTAGTTAGTTAACTACCCGCTACCCCTGCCTAACAGCTCTTTTTCTATTATACACCTGTCCCCATATATTTCTGCCTCTATCAGCCTCCTTCATAGATTTGTTACAGAAAACAAAAGTAACTTGAATCAATGTTATGTACTTTCTGAAGTATAAAGATTCAGCACTTGAATAAAAACTTTTAATATGTTCTATGTTAAATGATGTTTTCCATGTGTGGTCATTGTTAATAAAATATTAGAGTGACTTGAGCTGAACAATTGCTTGCTTACTAGTATCCTTATGGTGACAAAAGTGGAGAGAAATCATTATTCATTTGTTTGTTGCTTCCCTTGATTGTGTATTTCAAGTTTCTGTTTGCAACAAACAGTGTACTTATGTCTACTTGTTACATTGTATTTCAATACATCCATGTGAATGTCGTATTACCATAGTCAACTGACTTGACATTTCTCTACTCCGATGAATCCATAATTTTGAAGGGCTTTGAGGACAATAAATATCCGAGAAGAGAACGAGAAGCTTAACATCTGGAAGGCCTACTTTAATTTGGAAAATAAGTATGGAAACCCTAGAGAGGTAAGAGTGTGTGGCGAGAGCAAGAGCTATTTCAGTTTTTGCTTGTTCACTAATATTATTATGTGGAGTTTCCTCAACTAGTGTTTTTGTGTAGGAGGTTGTTATGAAAGTATTCCAAAGAGCTCTACAGTACAATGATCCCAAAAAGGTCTACCTAGCACTCTTGGGAATGTACGAGAGGACTGAGCCGCATAATTTAGCCGATGAACTTCTCAATAAAATGACAAAGAAGTTTAAGCATTCATGCAAAGTATTGTGAACTTTTAAGTATAAATACTACTCTTTTGATGTTGATAAAAAATGTATGTGGAACTTATTTTGCACTGGATTGTAGGTTTGGTTGAGGCGTATACAAAGTCTTTTGAAGCAAAACCAGGATGGAATCCAACCTGTCATTGATCGAGCTTCATTAAGCCTTCCCAAACACAAACATGTTAAATTTTTCTCTCAGACAGCTATTCTTGAATTCAAAGTTGGGGTTCCAGATCTAGGGCGATCCATGTTTGAAAAAATCCTACGGGAGTACCCAAAGAGAACAGACTTATGGAGTGTTTATCTTGATCAAGTATATCCTTCTCCATCTCATTTTCTTTGCGTTAGTATATTATTTTGAACCTAACATTCTCTCGTGTACTTCATAGGAAATTCAACATAAAGAGGAAGATATAATTCGTGCACTGTTTGAAAGGGCTGTTAGTCTGACTCTGAGCCTCCCACCTAAAAAGATGAAAGTGTGCATATCTATATTACCAATTTTACTGACGTTGTTTTGTATTTTTCCTGTCAGTTCACTTAGGACTTTGTTGTCTTGATTGACAGTTCTTATTCAAAAAGTATCTTTATTATGAGAAGTCCCAAGGTGATGAAGAACGGATTGAATCTGTGAAGAGGAAAGCAATGGAATATGTCGAGAGTACTAGGGCTTGATATATATTCACCACTGCTTTAGTTTTGAATTCTACAACTTGCAGCCACTCTGGAGTCTAAGCTGGATATCCTAAGACCAAGACTTGTGTTCGATAAGGCATGATAACTATACAGTATATGTTTCCCTAAATCACCTGGAGACAGTATTTGATCTTGGTTGCCTCTGTAAATGGAGTGGTTCTAACTACCTAGTAGTGTGCTGCTAAGTGCTAATGTGCTTTGTGCAGCATAGGGTGACTTGTGAATGCATCAAATGAGCACGAGAAAACCTTTGAGATGAAATATAGGTCTCTGTATTGTCTTTTTCCCCGTTTATTGAATTTGGGCTGTAATTTTTTGGTTTGACACATGATTTGTCATGGGCGCAGAGGTTAGGACAATGTTGTAACGTTGGTATAGTGTTAGGTTATAACCAAATTTTGAGAATGTAACCATTACTTTATATATTCTTATATGCTTATGCTCCAAAATGAGATATTGTGGCTTTATTTTCCAAAATATCCTCGTTTCATTGATTTTTGTTCCTGTCTCTCAATTCATTAACGGGTAGTTATTTAGATATGATTTTCAGTTAAACACTTAGGTTTCTGCAGATTATTTTAATCTAAGATGTTCCCTAGAAAGCATCACATTGCGGCAACGAGCAACCATTTTGCTTTGCTTTTCAGAAACAACAAATTAAAAAATATAACAAATTGTCTTGCTCGTGTTCGTAAAATTACTTGTCAGACATGTGTTTATGATATAATGAAATTTCCATTAAAGTGATAGTGACCTGTGAACATCGCTTCCTATGCTCTCATGAGAGTTCAAATTGCATTTTTAGGATTCTGCATATAGAAGGTTATTAAGAGTTACTCACCCTACGTCATACGATACAAACCCACACTCCCTCATATGTCTCCAACAAGCAATATGAAAAACCTGCTTTACATCGAGAAACTAAGCCACCATAATGCTGAGAACATCCAGACACAGAAGGGATAGATCCTCCCAAAACTTGCGAAGGCTATATATCACATAGCACGACTTTGCATTCCTCAAACAGCCAAGAGCTCGACCATAAACCAAGTCCAAAACAAACACGACCCTTACCCATCCAAATTCATAACCCATAGCTTCGGTGAGTTAATCCATTCAAAGAATGATTGAAACCGATAGTTCTTACCTTCATCCACGTCCAAGACTTCAGCTAGACACTTTCCATAATCCCGTCAAAAGATAGATTATCCCTCTGTTAAAGATGATATCATTTCTAGTCCTCCACAACAACCAAAGTATAATTCAAGTCATGTTCCACACATGCAATCCTTTTTCCTTGAGCAACATCTAGTCGTGCTTCTAGAAGTGGGCCTCAGTGGAAAGGGGGAGAACAATATGAATGCCCATCTAAGAGTAGCAACACTTCCACGGCCTATCTGAGGCATAACTTGAGAGAGAAACAAGTGCAAGCTAGACTCCTCCACCATATCACAGAACGAACACAGGTAAGAATCATCACTCACTTGTATCTTTTTCTAAGATTAGCTTTTTCTAAGATTGGCTTGAGTAGTCAACCTGTCAAGTGCCAATCTCCACACAAATGTAATGTTGACAATGACACTTTGATTTTTCAGACAAGCTTAAGGAACTTACTATCCTCCACATGGTTATGTTGTACAAGATCATAGGCTGAGGATACTGAATAAAGCCCAAACCCTTCAAGATCCCACACCCTCACATCCGTAACAAGTTTCTTTAGAGATACAGTCGCAATATCCTCATAAAATTATCCAGGATCACACCTTCCCATGCAAACCATGGAGAAAATCCCACTCCCACACCTTCCCTCTCCACATCCCCAAGTCACTCACTCACCCCTCCTTATGCATCGAGTTTTGATACACTCTACCATATCTTGATGAAAGTTTGTCACCACTAACTCAAATATCTTCCTAAAACTTAACTTGTTTTCCATCCCCCACCCTCCATGATATGTGTGAGTCAAACCACCCACCTTGATCTCTCCACCCAAAACTTTTCCTAAGTCTTTCTACCAAGAAGATTGCTTATGCAAAGATTGTTGTGAGCTAAGATATTCCTAGTCAAGGTGCCCATCAATGAGAACTCTCTCTAGATATATCAACAGACTCAATGTAATTACAAGAAGCAAATGAGAAAGTTTGTCTCAAAGTATTGGACAAATTAAACATTACTTTCTCATCCCCTAATCTAAGGGTGAGTCTATCAAGTCTAACCTCAACAAGCAAATCACAAGTACTAAGGAAAGCTCATCCTAATATGATAGAAACATCCTCATCTGCCTCCATGTTTAAAATTACAAAATCAGTTGAAAAGATGAACTTGTCCACCTTAACCAGCACATCCTCAACTGTACCTCTAGGATAGACAACTCAATGATCAGCAAGGCAAAGAGTGATGTTAGTAGGCTCTAAATTTGTTATGCCGAATTTCTTAAAGACAGAATAGGGCATCAAATTTGTATTAGCCCCAAATCACACAAACATTTATCAAAGTAAGACCTCCCTATCAAATAAGGAATAGTATATTTATCAAGGTCTTTCATCTTAGGGGAAAGTTTCCTAAGGACCACAACAGAACACTCCTCACTAAGGCCCATAGGCCAAAATTTGTCAATTTTCCTTTGTTTGATAAAATTTATTTAAAATGCTTGGCATAAGATGATATATGTGAAATAACCTCAATGAAAGGGAGGTTGATGTGCATTTTCTGATAATCTTAAGAAATTTTTTAAATTACACATCCCGTTGATCATTTTTAACTCTTTGAGGAAAGTGTATACTTACCTTAGGAGATGTCAATATCTCTTCCTTTTCCCCCCCTTCCTTCTTTGGTATCGGGTTCCCATTAGTAGGAACCTCAATTTTCTCAAGTGTTTGGTCCTTTTTAGTAAGGACTTCATCTGCAACTTTTGAAAAAGAAACTCCCTTCTTCTTAGAGTCCTCTTGCTTCTAATCATAAACATCATCGACATCCTCCTTCTTAGGATTTGGCTGGGGCTATGAAGGAAGGTTGTTCAGTTGCCTTTGTGACAAGAAATATTATATACTTGTCAATTGGGACTCCACCTGCTTTAGTCTCTGATCATTCTGGGCCATATATTGAAGCATGATTTCTTGAAGAGTAGGTTGTCTCTTCTCTTGTCTAGGCCTATGATTTTGCATGGGTTGAGGCATAAACATTCCCTTACTCTACCTGAAGCCTTGTTCTTTATTGAAATTGTTGGTGTACTGATTATAAGAATTTTACTCACCTAAAAAAGTTGATCTCATCCATGGTTGTAGCTAGGTTGTCACCAATAATGCATTCTCTTGGCCCATGCACAATCCTACATTTATCATGGTTGGGAATAGAGGTACAATAATGGGGACTTGAACTTGAGTTCTCACGAGTGTCTCAATCTTTAGTGATAGAACTTGCATCTACTTTCCCAATTCAGTTTGGGATTCATCTGTCCCCACTTGGTTAACGCATCTCTTCATAATCCTCCTATCCCCTGAATTGTTGTAGGGATTAGAACACTTTTCTTCAATGATTTTGATGACATCAGTAGGGGGCTTTACATGAGGTAGCCCCCACAAGTAGCATCCAAGCTTGTCCTATTATGTGAGGACACTCCACCATAGAAAATATGAACCAACCTTTGTTGAGTAATGTCATGGTGTGGAAAACTTCTTATCATCTCTTGTAATCTTTCCCAAGCTTTAGGTAAACTCTCTTGCTCCTTCTGCACAATGTTTCCAATGTCCCTGATGTACTAATCTGTCTTCAGGGGAGAGAAATTCCTCCTTAAGAAGGTACTTGTGCACTGATTTCATGTAGTGATACCATTCTCTAGCAGTGAACATACCCAATTTTATGCCTTTTAGTTGAGAGAAAAGGGAAAGACATAAAGTCTGATGTATTATACCGATACACAGTTATGTTTCATCGTGTTGATCAACTTGATGAACTTCCTTAGGTGTTGAACAAGGTCTTCATGGGGCAGCACCACTAAACATGTTATTATCCAACATTTGTAGGAACCCATGCTTGAAGTCAAATGTAACTCCTTCAAGTAGCTCGAAGAGTAGGATGGTATTGGTTTCCCCCAAGGTAAAGGTGAGGTAGTCCATAAGGGTTTAAGTCGGATCAACTGTCATTGCTTTTTCTCTCTCTACGAATTTTTGCAATAAGTCTTCAAATTAGCTTTTTAATATCAGATTTGTACTACAATGGTGGATTTTGGGACTTGCTTTGCATGCACTAAAAAGCAAAGGAGAAGATCAAGTGCTACGAGCAACAAAAAGAATAAAGTAAAAAGAAATAACAAAAAAATAAATAAATAATGGAAGAATTTTTATGAACAAAAAACTGCTCAATTTAACAAAATTAAACTACTCAGAAATTTTCACAACTAGTTCCCGACAACGACAACATAAATTTGATGTGTAAAAATAGTGCTCGCACAAGCACAAGTGTACTCTACAAAATAGTAACAGTAGACTAAAAGTTCGATTATCGAACCTTAGTGACCAATTGTATTCCCAAATAATCAAAATTATTAAACTAAAACGTTGAGATAATTTAAAAAGAAGATTAAAGTAGTTTTGTGATTTTTGGTTTTTAAAAGAAAACAAATAAGATATCGCAAAAGAGAGAATTGAGTGATATTGAAAGCAACCGTGGGTTATGATTTACTGGTGCCAATTTTCCCCCAATCCCATTCCTACCATAATTAATTACCAATTCAAAGTCAACCAAAAGCCTATGGTCAAGGTCTAATGATGCTCTTTGCCTTAAACCAATACTCCAATGATCATAGATATATTGATTTAGGTCAAATGATATAATTAGAACCACGAATTATCAATTGAGGATTAATTAATCTATCGGAGATTACCCAAACAATTTGATCATTCAATTTGGTATAAAAGATTCTTTACTTACGTCTACCAGATATACATAGATGATCACCACGGTATATTTGATTATGCATAAGAATGATCAGTTCCCAAATAAATAATAGAGATAAGGAAGAGAATTAATTAACATTAAACATTGAGAAATTTCATTAAGAATAGAGAAAGGAGTACAAGTGGACAACTACATCATAACTGTTGGACTAGGGTGACTAGCTGCTCATGATCAGAGCACAACTCAAAAACCTATATGAAATTAGCATAGACATACCAACAAGGTAGGGATAATGATCACGATTCGTCCTTAAGATGTTGTCCATACTTCAAAACAATTAAAATCCCTCAGAGTGCTCTCAAATTCGTAAATTAGGTAAAAGATAAAAAAGATACAGAAAACAACCCCTATTTATAGCTTCCTAAAGATATCAACCAAAAAGGCGCACTACAATCGTGCTGAACGCCACCACAATCATGATTGGAAACTTATGATGCTGAAGCTTTAGGACATTGTGGAATGACAACGATCCTCGTGGTATGGATTACAGTCGTGGCGAATTACCACAATCGTCGTTAGAAGTTGACGTTGTTCAGAAGGGATGACATCATTTTGACATGGTCGTACTGCTTACCACGACTATGATGATTGTACCATGATAGTAGTCAAGTGACATGGTTCTTCAAATCTTAAAAAACATGCAATTTTCAACTATTTCACCCATTGAGATAAGATTAAGGTCTGATGTCCTAACAAGAAGACTCGTCTTGTTCTGTTGATCCTAGCTTTTAGTAGATTCATCCACCTCAATCAAGTTACCCAGAGGGTTGACAACCTTTTCAAAGCAGTCATGACTCCACAAGTGAATAGGTACCTCTCGACATGATACCCAAGCTGTTCGGTATCCTGATCTTTCTTCAAGTCTTCGTTATGGAATAAATTCAAAAATGGTATTAAACCATTCTTCATTCTTTTCCGCTACATCTCTGAGCATTGTTCCCTCCATTCTAGAGAGGAGAAATGAGCAATCAGTAGGTGGCGCACTCTGATTGAGTTGAAACCATGCATGATGAAGGCTTTTTTCAACGACATAACGTGGCTCATATCGTGAACCCTCCCAACTTGGCATTGCTTAAGCCAATCACAATCCTCCACCTGTACCTTAAGGTCAATACCTTTCCAATCATCATCCTCCTTCTCCTTAGATTGGAGCGTCCCCTTTAGTCTCCACTTTCTTTGTAGTTTGCCCCTCTATTTTTGGACAATATGGGCATATAAGTGTCCATCTCTAAACCTATGGTATCTCCCATACATATTCTGTGCTTCACCTTTTTGCATCTGGTTACCGTTCTCCTTATGCGTAGATGTTCCTGCAGCTGTTTGGTTTTGCTCATACTTTCCACCTTTCATATATTTAGGTAGATTAATAAAGTCGTCTTTTTAGTTCCTTCACGTTTGTAAGCCCACGAACGCGAAGAAAATCGAAACTTTGACCCCATATATTCCTCTATTTTGATACGTATACCTCCCACACATTCCCCCATCTCAAAAACACCTCCCAAAGATTAACTGCTCCATATGGCTCCAGAAACTGACAAAAGAAGAACGTGGTAAGTAGAATGACAAAGTTGGTCTTTGTCATCCCTACCCTGGCTAACTCATACAAACCGCTGAAGTTGGTCTTCTCTCTCCCTTTTTACTTTACATGATCCTTGAATTTCATACTTACTATAATTTTCTTTTTCTAAGCATAAACAATCTTTAAGCCAACTTTGCAAGCAACCCAAAGCCTTTTTTTTTTTTTTACAATGAAACTCATAAACGAATTAAAGAAGAAAAACATGTTTGACAACTTTTTTAATGCACAACAAGACATTATTATTCTTCATAAATCATTCTATATATGATAATTCAAGAGAATGAATATTGTGAGTTAAGGCTCTATGATAAGATGAAGTATTATTTAATCACAAATTATTATTTATAATTATTATAAAAGTAAATAAATTGATCATGATGATGATTTGTGATTGAATAATTGGATAAAATTATTTTAATCTGCATAAATCTTTTTCTCTATACTTTATGAGAACTCACGTTAATTTCGTCTTTTTGTTTTATAAAGGTATAACTTCATTTTATTCTTTCTTTTGCACGTCTTGCTACTTTAAATAGCTGAAGCATTGTACTATGACTATCTTCAGAATTGTCTCAAATTTGATTTCAAACGAGTTATATACAAACTTTCATGAAACAATGCTTTAGATGATCTTCATGTGATACTTTTATCTTAAACTTCAGGCTATCCCAAATTTTTATAATTGAGTGCTTCTACACACTTTGTTATTTTGTCAATAAATTTATATAATCTTTAGAGTTATGTAATCATCAAAACTTTAAAGATTCATAGACATTAGGCCTCCTTGGTTCCAACAATAATAATGTTTACAAAAATAAACAAAATCAGGATACTAAATCTATACTAATTTATTATTTCATTTTTATCAAATTAACAAAATACTTATATTTCTAAAACCTACCATCCAAACTTCAGAAGAAAAAATTCAAAAAAATATATAGACAATTTTTTTAAAAATAGAAAAAATTATAATGCTTATAAAAATTAGTAAAATAAATAAATATTAAATTTATGTAAGTTAATTATTATATTTTATTTTAAAATATTGAATTTGAGAATATATATTAAAATAAAAAAACAAAAAAGTATCCACCCTTTTATTTCTCTCCAAGCCCCCCCTACACATATATCCTTCCTAAATTCTACGTAACACATTTGATAGACAAATTACTCATCAGATTTGGCATATTCCTTGTAACTGAGTAGAAGAGCATCCACCTTTTCGATTCCCCCCACCCAAAATTAGCTACGCCATTAATCTCAATCAATCAATCAATCATGTACTTCAATTACACTCTGATGTTGGAATCTAAGATCCTTTAGATCTCATAACCACAACTTATGTCGGTATGTTTTTTTTTTTCTTTCTTTCTTTTTCCCTCATATTTGTCATTAATTACACGGTTTCATACACTAAAATAGGTTTCAATTGTTGAACATTGTATGCTTTTCGAGTGGGACGAATATTTGGAAATTAAGTGTTGGAATTCTTGAAAATTAATCAGAAGAGGTGGAAAAAGCAGATTTTGAACATTTGATTTGTTTGTATCTTAAAATCAACTGTTTTAGGCGCAAATGTGTTGTTACTGTTGATGATTTCCTCTCTCTCTGTGTGTATTCTAAATGAATGAAAACCTGAAGTGCAATGATATATATAGTCAATATTGTACAATAGATACTGAAAATTATGGTATTATAGGAGAGCTAGAAATTATTCGGTGAAGGGGGTAATAAAACAAAGAATTTTAGAAATTTGAAGTGTTTTTTTGTTTTGATTGTGTGATTGTTTTAGGTTAGGATTCGAAGGAGTTTTGTTTTTTGTCTTTTAATCTTGTTCGAGCCAGGTATGACCACTATGGATAGCAAAGCAGAATTTGAAAGAGTGTATGATGATGTTTTCTTTCTGAAACTTTCGTGTAGGTTTTACCAAGCATGGAGCTTCCTACAACTGATGTGGACCTTGAGCCTAAGAAGATTGAACCTGAGAAAAACGAAGGTCCTGTGTTCCATTGTGATTTTTGTGATACAGAAATAGTTCACAAGCTGGCTCAAATGTTCCTGCCAGGACTAGCCTGTGCCTGTGTTGATAACACCACAGGAGGTCCCTTCAAGACCCCTGGTTCAGTGGCTGTTGATCTGAGAAAGGAAATGATAGAATTTGTCACCCAAAAGAGCGAATCATTTGTTGCTGAGTCTGTTATCTTAGAGGGTAGTCCTGATGGCGGAGTGTTGGAACACCCTTTTGATATCATTTGCTATTTTGTTGACGAGTTTGTTAGTTCAAAGAGGAATTTGTTGAGCCAGGTTTCGGGGTGGCTGCTGAGTGATAAGAGAGAGGACAAAATAGACGATTTTGTTCAGGAGATGGAAATGAATGGTTTTTGGCCGCTGGATAGAAGAGAAACACTTGCAAAAACTTTGATGAAGAATGTTGATTTGAAAAGCTCGTTTCATTGCAGCATGAGTTTTAAATCGGCACAAGATCTGGCCAACCATGCTGACGATGGTTGCAACTTCAGGCCTGTGATCTGCCAAAATGAAGGGTGCGATGCCAGATTCAGTGCTGGTCATTTGAAGGAGCATGATTCAGCTTGTGATTTCAAGATAGTTCCATGTGAACAGAAGTGCACAGATAGCATTTTGAGACGCGAGATGGATAGGCACTGCATAACTGTTTGCCCAATGAAGCTTGTGAATTGCCCTTTCTATGCAGTGGGTTGTAGATCTGCTTTTGCACAAAGTATGATTAGAAAACATTGTTCAGATGACATCGAGTCTCACTTGTTTCTCATGCTTAAAGGCATCCACCAGGAAGCATCAGGCGAAGATCTAAAACAACGTGTGGAGCAAATTGTACAGGTTAGTCAACATAAATCGTAAGTACATTGGATGTTTTTGGTTTAGTAGCTACAAACTAAAAACTTTAACCTACCCTCCAATGTTTTTTGGTTCAATAGCTCTGCTAACATACTAAAGTCTGATTGGCTCTTTTGGCCTCCAATGTTATCGGGTTTATTTTGTTTAATTTCTGATGATCTTAAGTGTAACTGAAATTTAGACTACGTCATTTTTAAAGCTAATCATGATCTATAATGAATCAAAATCTGTTGCTTGGTTGACTGGTATGGTATGTGTTCTGAAGTATATACATTGGACAGGAAGTGTAGACCCAATGAGAAACAAAACAGGTGTTTAATGATAATCATTTGATAATTTTGTCAATACTAGTTTTAAAACATGAATGAAACTCTAGCATTGAACATTTGGGCTGTGGCTATTTATATGCTTCATTATGTGAGTATTATGTTACCGTTTAGTTATTTGTGAACTTTATAGTAAGAATTCTGCTGAACCACAGTTCAATGCTTTCGACGTCTAATTCAATCAAGTTCCCAATTTCTGGTGGATTTCCCTTCTGTATTTTAGTTTATGGTCAGAAAATACTTAAGTAAACAAGTCTCATTAACAAGTGTTTGAGGGAATGAATTTGGTTTTTTATCCTAAAGTGAATAGGTCTACATTTTGGCAATAGATCAACCTTTGATGGGCCAAGAAATTATTAACTTATATAATTATTAGCCATTTATCTCCCTTACTATCTAGGAAGAGATACATAAATTTTCTTGGTATAATCAATATTCAAACTTTTATTTTCATATGATAGGCGTCATCAAGAAACAAATTAGAAGAGGCTCAGGATGTGAGATCTTATAAAAATATTGTCAAGGACCTTGAAGTTAAGCTAGGGCCTCTTGAAGTGAGTGCCAAAGAGAAAACTAGTGCAGAAACTGTTGCCGAGAATGAAGATAGTGAAGACAATAGAACCAAAACAAAAGACAAGGAGCAGCACACACAAACTTTGAATTCATTGGATAAAGCTGAAGTGAGTGCCATCTTGGAAAAGACTTGTGCAGGGAATGCTGTCAATAAAGTGGATAGTGAACATAAGGAAAATGGAAAGCAAGGGTAGTGCACAGAAAAATGTGAGGAACAGAAGGTCTTAAACAAAGGATGAGAAGCTAGGGTAATACAATATTTACTTTCCTCAGTAACCGAAGGTTAACTAAACATGTTGTAGATGTAGCATTATGTTGATTTTTCTTATTTGTCAAGTTTTAACACTATTCATTAACATTTCTTCTGGTCCTCCCCCTCCTTTCACCGTGCAAATTTTCTGAAGATTTTAGAGATGAGCTTGTGTACCACCGGATGTTTTTGTGCATGTTGGATATGCATTTGTAGAATTGATTATACAAATTGATTTTGAATCAACGTAATTTTATAAAATTGATTTCAAGTAAACGGGAATTTTTAGTAATGTGATTTTGTTTTGATAATATATTTTAGAAAATTGATTTTGACAGGTAGCATTGTTTGAAAACTTACAATCAAAATGATATGTGATTACCAACATGCCTTGAGAGTGAGTCTAAGTGTGTACATGGGACAAATAGCATGACTAAGGATATATATCAACATCAACATCAACATCAACAGCACCTTTAACCCAAATTAATTGGGGTCGGTGGTAGATGAACCCAATGATAAATCGAAAATAACATGACTTAAGGATATATATGAAACAGAAAAAAAATGAGTAAGGATATACATGGAACAAATAACATGACTTAAGTTAGTGTTGAAGAAAAAGCCACTTCTAACTTGGAATCTGATGCAATCCAAATAAAGAAATATAAAAGGGATAAAAATAAAATGATATGGCCTGGTATAGTATTGAACCATGGCACGGTTGCAAGTCCAAATAATGACCCAAGTGGTGAGCTCTCAGTATTGCCACGTCAACCAAGGGTTTCCCACTTTACCCCATAACAGAATGGTGCATTTGGTAGTGGAGAGGGGGGTTAGTAATATGGGTGGGAAGGCAACGCGAGAGAGGGGGAGGGAGAATAGAATCTGGGCCCTATTTGAAGTAGGAGAGAGTGAAACCTCTAGAATTGTTTCACGCTATCTTTATTGTTTTCTTCCTTGTTTTGTCTATTTCAGCTCTCTGGTTATTGTAGAGTTTGTACCTGCAATAGTCTCAGAGATATTGTTTTGTTAGTATATTTCACCCAATATATGAGAAAATTGAAGCTATTCAGGCCATTGAGTTCCATCTCTGTTATTATTTCTATTATCTGAGTAGAGGGTTGTAAATGAATCATGTTTCCAACATTGTTGATTAATTAATCATAAAAATGTTTCTTTAAAAGGCCACATTCATACTGGATAGATCATGCTCCTATTTTTCAAAATTGCAAAGATGGTTTACTATTTAGTTACATATGTTATAAATAGTATTATAAAAACTGTTCAGTTCGTCACGTGTTGTAGGTTTTTTTTTTTTTTTTTTTCACTTCACTCTTTTACTTTTGCCTTTCTTCACCCTATTTCCTTTATTTTCTCTCTTCATGGGATTGCACACAGTGTACTAAGCGTGCCTTGCACACGGGACTGTTCTAGTGTCTTTTGCAGCAATCGTTAGTAGTTTTACCAAATACAAAGTCGATGTCTTTTTTTTTTTTGGTAAACTGTGGCAAAAAAAGAAAAGAATGTTAAGAAGAATTCATAAAAAATGGTAGTCACTATTGAAAGGAGTAATACTTAAATGTTAACATAACAAAAAGTATAAACTATATTGTTAATATGACATGACAGGATAATAACACGTTTCAGATTATGTACTATCAATCGATTTTTCAATCATTGTAAACAATCCTTAAAATACTGTTTGAATAAAAATTACCCATACTAAACTAGAAGAACCAGGTGATTTGTCAAAGTTCAAAGATCAACTATTCCTAAAAAATACTAAATTGGTTGCCTTCTAACACTTAATTTACAGATAACGATAAAATTCTTTTATTAATTTATATAACAAAATATATTGACAATTTTTTATATTAGTTTTTAAATATTCACAAAATATCAAGATATCTAAAATTTTAGCCTTCAATATTTTAAAAAACAACCCTTTGATATCAGTGAGAAATAAATCTCCTTTTATATAATTATTATATAGCAATACTTTCTTATTTCTGACTGGACTGAATTGGGTCATAGCCGGATCCAGACAACACTGTTCCGAGCCATTGACTGCATATGTTTTCGGGGTGTGCTTCATACACCATTACCTTTTCTCCTACACCATTTCACTTTTTCATAATATCCAAAATGGCCTTAATGAATGAAAAAAATATATAAATGTTAACTATAAACGAGAGCTGTGAGTTGTGCTTGTCGATCCATTTTTTGAGCTTGGCATTGCTTGGAATCGCCATTCGTGAGGTTGTTGTTGTGCATTTGGAGCTATTTTGGAAGTGTACAAGCTGCAGTTGTCACCATTTTTGGTTTGGTGTCGCCGAAGAGAAAGCGCTGTTGCAGGTGAGTTTTTAATTTTCGTACGGATTCGGTAATCTGTAAGCGTTTCAGCTAATCCGTAAGGTAAGGGGGCAATCCGTATGGTAAAATTTTTTTTTAAAAAAAGGCAAATTAATTTTAAAATAATAAAATTGAACATAAATAAGGGCATATTGTATTTAAAAGCATGTAGTTGTTAAATGGCTGAAGATATTTACATGAATGTTAAGTTGTTTTTTCTTTTGTTAGAATGGACAATGATGAGTGGATGTACGAGAGTATAATGGTTGAAGATATTTACATGAATGAAGACATTGGACCAGACGCTGATGACTTTGACGACAATGACTGTTTTATTGATTGTTCTGCAGCGTTCCAAACAAATGAGGTGATTATGTGGATGAGTTACAGTTAAAGAATAGGAATGTAGTTAAAGTTGTTAAATGATTATATCTTAAACATTAAATATCAATTATCCTTTTGTGTAGGTGTTTGAATCTCGTGATGCTGTATTGAAGTGGGCTCGTACTGTTGCGTTTGAGAATGGTTTTGTGGCGGTTATCATGAGGAGTGACACCAAGACTGGAAAAATAGGAAGAACGTCATTTGTGTTAATTGGTTGTGAAAGAAGTGGAAAGTATAGAGCATGGAAAAAAGGTTTTTTTAACTTCAAGCACAAGTAGTAGAAAATGCGAGTGTACTTTTAAGCTGCGTGCCAAACCAATCGCAGGAAGTGAAGGGTGGATGGTGAAGGTAATATGTGACAATCATAATCATGTATTGGCCAAGTCATTTTGTGGACACCCATATGCTGGCCGAATAACTGATGAGGAGAAGACCATCGTTGATGATATGACAAGGGCGATGGTCAAACCCAAAAATATTTTGCTAACATTGAAGGAGCACCATGCAGATAATGTAACAAGTTTGAAACAAATTTACAATGCAAGATATACATACCGGACGCGTACAAGAGGCGCTAATACTAAAATGCAACAACTAATGAAGCTTCTTCAGTGTAACATGTATATCCATTGGCATCGATTGAAGGATGAAAATGTTGTGCGTGACTTGTTTTGGGCACATCCGGATGCAATACAATTGAGCAATGCATATCATATGGTGTTCTTGATAGACAACACTTACAAAACAAACAGATATAGGCTACCTTTGCTTGACATTGTTGGTGTCACACCTACTGGGTTGACATTCAGTGTTGCATTTGCATATTTAGAGGCGGAACGTACGAACAATGTTGTGTGGGCCTTTGAACGGTTTAGAGAAACTTTTCTGAAAAGTGAATTTTTCCCTAAGGTAATTGTTACAGACAGAGATTTAGCATTGATGAGTGCAGTCGAAACCGTTTTTCCAGAGGCAACCAATTTATTGTGTAGGTTTCACATTGAGAAGAATGTGAAGGCGAAATGCAAAACTTATATTCGACAGCAGAATGCATGGGATTATGTGATGGAAGCATGGGGAAGTGTTGTCGATTGTGCTAAGGAGAATGAATTTGATGATTATGTTATGAAGTTTGAGGTTGCATGTGCTCCGTGGCCAACGTTCGTTGATTACGTTAAGGACACCTGGTTGACTCCTCACAAAGAAAAATTTGTGACAGCTTGGACAAATAAAGTAATGCATTTTGGGAACACAACAACAAACAGGTGACTTTCCTTGTCTTAAATTATCATTCGCATATGTTTAAATTCTTTTCAATTAATTGATGATATTGTAAATTGCAGGATTGAGTCTGCCCATTGGAGCTTGAAGAGGTTGTTGCATAATAGTCTTGGTGATTTATGCACGGTTTGGGATGCGATGAACAATATGATAACCTTGCAACATACTGAAATCAAGGCATCTTTGGAAAGAAGTACACATGTGGTTGGACATGTTTTTAAAGTGACGTTATACAAGAGACTCATTGGCATGGTGTCCAGGTATGCGTTAAATCAAATTTTACTGAGTATGAGCAGGTGCATTATGCGGGAAAAAACCCATCTCGTTGTGGTTGTGTGCTTAGAACATCGTATGGTTTGCCTTGTGCATGTGAGTTATCCAAGTATGTTATTGGAAGCATTCCAATTAACACCGTTCATGTGTTTTGGCAGAGATTAAACTTTTCGTACAATGGTCAAAATGAAAACCAAGTTACCATAACAGATGAGATGGAAGCCATATCTAATCGTTTTGATAAGCTTGATTTGTGTGGAAAAATAACACTAAAGTCAAAGCTTAAAGAAATAGCGTATCCTGATTTGAATTCCATGTGCCCTCCACCTGCTAAGGTCAAAACTAAAGGTGCTCAAAAGAAAAATATCTCCAAGCACGAACGCTCGACACGAAGGGACCCGTTTTACTTCGAGTATGTGGATGAGTTACATTCTGTGCAAAACAGTTGCTCTACTCCGATACAGTGCAGCTGCTCATCTGATGTTCTAATGAAAAACCGGATGGTTCCTATGCTCGATCAATTTCATCCATTTATGTACAAATTTATTGTAGACATTACTGATGTCAAAGCTAATGGAAATATTGGATATCGAGTTATTGCTGCCTTATTAGGTTACGGTGAAGAGGCTTGGTCATTAGTGCGCAATTATCTGCTTAAGGAACTTGCACAATGGACCGATCAATATATAGCGTTGTTCGGTGGGATACATAGGTTTGAAATGTTAAAGCGCTCCCTATTAGTTGATGGATTGTCCAAGGTGAAACTTCGTTTTTATTTGATTTTACATGATTTTCCAATTTTTTATATTTGTAATGCATGTTTGATTAACTGATGATTTGCAGGTAACAATGGAGAAGTGGATGGATATTACAGACATGGGTCATGTGATTGCATCACGATATAACATCATTCTAGTATCCCTGTCACTACAGCAAAGTATGACCTTTTTTCCTCTAAGGGTGCAACCTCCTACAAATCCACGAGTTCATAGAGTTTTGTGCATTGGGCATGTGTTTGGAAACCATTTTGTTAAGGTAAGACAGAAAGTATTTAATTCGGATGCATGCTTCAAGTTTAATTTATGAGATTCATGATTTGTGTAACAATTTATTTAAAATAGGTAACTTTGACCGACAATTGTCCATTACCGTTGACGGCATGTCTGTGGGCTAGTCACTGTACCACTGAAGCTCAGCAGTGGCCTTACCATTATGTTGATCGAATGCAAATGTATACCAAATCCATGAAGTTGCGCACAGAATATGTTGATTTGGGAAATGTGTAGAGACTCAGTTGACAATGGAAATGTATGTCTTTAGTTGTTTAATGCATGTGAATCATTTAAAAACATATTGCGTCAATTGGTGTCTTAAGTAACTAAACAACGAAGTAATTGCAACATGATGAACTATACATAAATATCGAACAAAATATTTATCAATCAATCTCCAATAAATAACTGTTAATAACTCATATGTCAATCGATATGAAATATATACAAGTCAAACATAATATATGCTAATCGTTGTCCACTACATCAATGTGAAACAAAAAGAGTCAATCGCAAGCACTGGAAGTCCTCCGTGGCCTAATAGTCGGTCTAGCTCGGGTGTAAACGTTGCCATCCTGAGTGACACTGCGGACTAGATGCAGCATCTGCTCTGTCATGGAGTATGCATCAGTGCCTTCTGTGACCATCCTCATGTCAATCATGTGTTGCAGGCCCTTAACAACCCGCTGGCACACATTCTACACAAAAAAGTGAAGTTAGTAAACCACATGGATAAACACAACGCGGTTACCAAAAATAAATAACAGACATACAGCTTAAATAATTAAATTGCAAAAGTTACATTACCACTGCATGAACTGGCCTCTGCTCTTCAACCACTGTCTGTGCCTCTGACTGTGGGGGGGGGGGGGTCTGTATGATCAACATGTGTCTCGGTTCCTGCAGCCTGCGGCACTGGTGGAATCTGGGAAGAAACCTCCTTATATTGAGCCGGAGTCATGAATGGGTGTGAAACGCGGAAGAACCACCCCATGTATGCAGCACCACAATGACCTGGATAATCAACCAAGTCTCTGGTGTCCACAATGTGCTTTGCAAAGTGAACCCACCTGTGCTCAATGTCTTCAACAGAAGGAACATCAGCCACAGGCTGGGGTGGAATATGCTGAACATGCCCAAATTGCCTAAGCACCCTCTCAGGTAGATACCTAGTCAAGTGAGGACCCCATCTAAGGACACCAGAGAATAAATTGATGGACTGAAACTCCCTGTGCGGCCGATGCTCCACGTAAGGTGTCCAACAAATATCAAACAGTGTCAACCTATCTATACGTCTACGATAGGTTGCCACCGATAAGGCCTTCTCGCTCGTCCACCTGCAGGATCGAGGCTGCCTCTCGTCGTAGTGCTCGTCAGCAACGACATTTCCTATAGTAGGAAAATGCTCGTATATCCAGCACTACAAATTTAAAAAAATGCAAGTCAACAAATAATGGAAACAAAGCACACTGATAAAATAAGGTTTAATCATTAGACACATCAAGCGATATCATTACCTGTAATAGAGTGATGTAGCCTGCAAGATGTTTCCTGTGGTGCTCACATGCGTAGCTCAAGTTCTCATACATGTGGATAAGAGCAGCCGCACCCCACGCGAATCCTGCAGAACGGTCGAAGTCTCGAAACGCCTCCAAGAATACCACAACTATATGTGTGGCACTCTTGTTGGCGAACAATGTGCATCCAACAAGGTGAAGTAGATATGCCCTGGCGGCCAGGATCCACTGCCTCGTCTCGACCTTCGCGTAATATGTGTCCCGGAGCCATGATAGTCTAACACAAGCTCCATGACACTGGGATGTCTCTGCTGCAGCCTCCTCTACAGTGACATCAAGTATCTCCACCAACAATGTCATCGCCTCGCCGACGTCCAGCTGATCGTACGAGTCGAATGTGCCCATAACAGGGAGATGCAGCAGTGATGACACATCATCTAGAGTCAGTGTCATCTCGCCCACGGGCAAATGAAACGAACAAGTCTCGGGGTGCCACCGCTCAACAAATGCGGATAGCAACCCCCTATCCCCAATCTCCACTGAGCATCCAATCAATGGACTCAGGCCAGTGGCAGCCACAAAGCCTTCAATCTCAGCTACAAGCTTCCTGAATTTAGTGATCTTACGGCCATAGGAAGCAAGCTTCAACTCTGGACATTCCTGCATTGAACATATTATTTAAGGTAAAACATTAATGGATAACCAAATGTATTACGACATTCGACTATTTAATTCAACATGTCAATACCTCTCCGGCCCAGACGCTTAGAGCCACATGATCGACAAACTCGGTCAGCACAGATGAATCTTCCGGCCCTCTAGGGAAAGATTCAGACACTGTGTCCATATCCTCGGTGACCGGATCAGCCGTCTCCACAATTGGTTCATGCACAGGAGGATTATCATGAATAGCAACACCTGCCATACGACGACGTACAGATGCAGTAGGCCTACGCCGCTCAGGGGCATCATGCTGATCACCTCCCCCATGTGTAATCACTGAACAGTCAGGACTTCGGCCAACAAGCCGACACACTCCTCCTCTCGTCCTAGCCATAATCTGCATCCGCATAGTGTATTTCAGTTTTTGAGCTTAAACAACAACATCATTGTTCACTCATCTGGGTATATGCTTATGTATACTACTGTCATTGACAACCATACCATATAATCAACTCTAATTCTAAACAAAACCAACCTATTAATGTGTTCCAGAGCTGTAATTCACAAGCATAACATACAATGAAGTCCAATTCTAATGCGAACCATCCTACAATGGGTTCAACTACTGCATGATGATGGATCAAGCGAAAAGCTTTGACATATTAAAGTGCATCCATGCGCACTCATTAAGAAAAGGTAAAACCAAAACCAATATATTCAATATAACTGATAAAGAAAAGCTAGCAATCTCAGAAATCATCATATCAAGGTGATTACAAGAGAAAAATAGGGCCATATAAGAATAGGATTCAGGAAAGGATAGATTCAAAATTGATAAATGTAATGCCATAAAAAAGACTAAAGAGTGGGCCAAGCGTTGAAATAAAACTGCATAGAGATCGATCATCATTGTGTACTCTCAAGTTTGTAGGTGCATGTTATATTATAGACCTATCAAGAGCTAATCTCAAGATATACTTGCTATCAGCAAATGCACCTGTTCCTCTCAATCTCTATGATGTTTATCCCTTTTTTTATCAATTCAGACTGTAAGTTTCTAACTACTTGGTTTTTTGATACTATAATGTATACCTTTGTAATTTCTTTGGCTTTTCCAGCAACACACATCTTGTTAGTATAGTTTATTGGAAGTAAGGGCATATTAAGGAATGTGAATGAGTATGACACAAGTTTAATCTACTTCTAGCTGCCATCATGTGAATGAGTAAGGGCATATTAAGGGTTCAACCACTACAATTCACAAGCTTTCTATATATTCAAGTCCAACTCTAATTGAAACCAACCAATAAATCCTTTCAACAAGTCATCTTAACAAGCATAATCCATTTCTAATCATATCAACACATAAAATTATCTATTTTCACTAACCAACACATATATTGGCTTTTTTTCCTTAATATTTTTTCATTTATTTTTAGAAAAATCCATTTTTTAAGAAAATAACTTCCATACGGATTACACAATCCGTA
Source organism: Glycine tomentella (assembly GCA_007407185.1). NCBI lineage: Eukaryota > Viridiplantae > Streptophyta > Magnoliopsida > Fabales > Fabaceae > Glycine > Glycine tomentella. The sequence goes on along the minus strand of PYAF01000666.1, from coordinate 1,261,537 downwards.
ATTGGCTAATCCGTATGAGTGATACGGATTGACTAATCCGTACGGCTCATACGGATTAGCCAATCCATAAGGTTCTTACGGATCCGACAATCCGCACCAAATGCAAGGATTGAGTAATCCGTAGGTGTCACACGGATTAGGTAATCCGTATGGAGTTTACGGATTACATAATCCGTAAACTCCATACGGATTACCTAATCTGTGTGACACCTACGGATTACTCAATCCGTGCATTTGGTGCGGATTGCTGGATCCATTTCTGCCGTGCTCGACCTCCAACCCGCCGTTTTCGCCATGCCCGATCTCCACACACCACCATCGACAACCATTAACCACCCACCAGGGAGACGACACGCACAAACAAGTTACAGCAATGCACCGATTAAAATTCTAGGACTCACCTCACCATGTCGTGCCTACCAAACAGAGAAGAGAATGTATCAAGGGTCACCACGAGCTGCTGAACAATTCCAATGCAGCTGGTAACAGTGGGAGCAATGCCGGTGCAGGGAGCAGGAACGGCGTAGGGAGGGAGCAGGAAATGGTGCGGGAAGAGAAGGGAGCAAAATGTTTTTGAAAATTAGAAGGTGAAAGTGGGAAGGGCAGTTGCGGAAATGCACTATTTGAAATATGGTGTATGAGAAAAGCTAATGGTGCAGGAAGCTCATCACTATGTTTTCCCATACTGATATTAATTCTATTAAGGTTGCATTATAGGGTGGAGTTCTATTGATTTTTGCTGCAATTTGTTATGTCTTTTGCAGGCACGTGTCTGTTGGCAGCTTGTTACATTCTTGCATCTTGCTCTTTAAATCAGCTTTCGTACATCTTGTGCAAAGAGCTGATATTAATTTAAATCATTTTGGCCTTTCAAAAACAAAAATCTGTTAAGGTTAGTCTGTGAGGACTTATTAAGCTTAATTAGTGATTCTGAACAAGGCATACATTCGCAAGTCATGGTTTGATATATGAGCTTTTCTTATTGTAATTTAAGTAATAGAAAGAATACATTATCCAAACAATAGTAAAGATACACACTAGGGGAATGAGTATAATCAAGCATTAATAATTTCACACCCCATGGAGGGATGCGAAATAGGTGTAGGGGATAGAGAGAGATGAGTAAATAAAGAGGGAGTGAAAAATAAATATAAGGGAGGGGAAAGAAAAAGATGTGAGGAAACCAGAGTCTTTGATCAAATCACCAAATATTTGGTTTTGAAACATCAGGTCCTGCTGAAGACCCCCGCATTAGTAAGAAAATCGACAGTTTAAGTACTCAAACATGAAAGATAGAAATAGCTGCTGTCTTTTTGCTGCAACAAGGCTTCACATCTTCATTTTTTTTTTTTTTTTACATACAATTTTCAGACTTTCCTTATCAGAAGATACAACCTCTGATCAAGCTCAAACTTGTTGCAATGAGAGATATCTCCCTTCAGCATCATCAGAAGCCCACCAAATGAAATATTCATCTCCCTACAATTCAAAGCCAATAAACATTATGACTATTAAAAAGAATTAAAAAAAATACACAACATTAATGTAATGATCACATTAATCTCTAACTAGGGAGCTGCTAATAGGAATAAAATCCACTACATAATCTCAGAACTTAAGATAACTTGTTATCTCATAATCTCAAGATAATTTCTAACTGATTGGCACAATAGAACTAAACAATGTCAAGATAATTTTCATTTTTATTAAGTGAGCAGTGTTTATTTAGAAATAAAATGAGTCAATCGGCATTATACAAACTACATATACACAATTCACTTATTCAGTTCAGGCTAACGACCAGTTAAAAACAATTTACTTCCGAAGGAAGAATCCATTGTTCCTAGTGACTAGCTTCCAAATGGCTAATCAGAATTAAGTTACAAACATTAATTTAGTTATTTAGTAAATTATTACATATGAATATGAAACTCAAAACTGGAATTCTGGAAATAGACATACGCTTTTTCATGCCCTGAACCCTCTGCTATCCTGTAGAGCTTCCCATACATGACATATTCAAAATTGTTGGCCAGTGATTGTCGACTGATCTGGAAAAAAAGAAATATATAGCATAATTATGTAAGCCAAATTAATTCACTAATTGATTTGACAAGCAATAGGGGAAAATGAAAGAAACAAATAGAAATAGAAACCATAAAAGAAAATGATGAAGGACGACGGGAACTATTAGTTATATATTGGGTTATTTATAGATCACACCAATATCCACAAAGTTTGTGAACAGCATTATGGCATATTGTCATCAAACTCGTGATTCAACACAGACTTAGTACAAGTTTATGATTCTAGGACCTAGGTAGAGAAATAAATCAATAACACAAACTGATCAAACACTCTTCGCTATTTGCCTTCTCAAATTGGTTGTTTGTTTTCTGTGAATCAATCAACGCTCAGCCATAGCATTAAGTTCTGATGTCATTGAACCCACTGTTATAAACCTATCATTTCTCTTCTGTCACGACATCTGCAAACCCAGGTTCCATCAAGAACCCAAAATGACAAAGATGTCTAGAATAGAGGGCTTAAACATGAAGGAAAGAGTTGAAGTTCTATTCCAAACTTGGGTTATTTTCATTCAATTTTGGTGCTGGTGTGCTTTCATTTGTAGTTGAAAGGAATACATAAATGTACACATAATGTTATTGAAGGATAGAGGATAAGGATTAAGGTATAGTGCTTTGATATGGAATATTCTCTAGATGAACACCAATATATCCTTCTAGGAAACATCACATGTTGGAACACCTAATACAATATAGTTTGTCAAATTTAAATAACACTGCCACTATGGACATCCTTTTTACCTTAGTTTCAGAGCCAGAGTAAATGAGTAATAATCACGTGTACTGGCATGAAGGCCCATGTCTGTGTGTATCTATTATGACTAGTGATGGGTTTCAGCTTTATGTTTGAATGCTATGATGCTATCCTGGTTTTATTTAAATATTATTTTTATATCAGGAATACTCTGATGACAGAAGCTCAATGAGTTTGTGTAGAATTTTGGATTTGACAAACTTGATGGCATCTGCTCTGTAGCAATGTTATTTTGTATGTTACTTGTGTCTCAGTTATCATGATTTACAAGAAATGTCTTTAATTAGGATTAGGACATAAAGGGATTTGCACCTTTGAGGGTTGTCAGAGGGCTTAATTACAAATAATCAATGTTTTTCATGGAGGTTAACCAGAAGAGTGAGCCTCTTTGGGCTGGGGTTCATATCTCTTTCACCCAACATTTTCTCTTCTAATCACTCTCGAGCTATAAAATTGCTTACTATTTAGTATAGCTTTAAAGAAACACAGCAAACGATAGTGTTGTATGTAGTTTATCCTATTTAAATTATCTAAGCCATATCCCAACCCAAATGTATCCCTCGAAAAAAATTGAAAAAGAAACTAAAAAAAAATGTAAGATATTCTGGCCCTCGACAATCGACATACGTATCTAGGTGTATTGCACACTTTCCAAAGTCACATACAAGTACAACATTGATATGTTGGAGTATTTGAGAGCCATACATACTTGAAACTTGTTTTATTAACAGAGTGGCCACATGGTTAAATGTAAATACAATGATAGATACGAGATCTCGACCAATGTGCCACGCCCAAAAAAAAAATTTACCCAAATGCCACGCGACCAAAAGATATTACTAGACTGTCACGCATCATATTTCGCTAGACACCCCAGCGAACTACACATGCTAATGTGGCGCAATTCTGGTGGTCACATATTTCGCTACTCTGTGCAGCGAATTATGTAATCAATAACGGTACGCTGACATGGCAAAGAGAGAGTATTTCGCTTGAAGGAGTAACGAATTACGTACAATAAATAACTGTCTCCACTTAACTAAATTAGTTCTATTAACTAAATTAGTTTTGTAAGACAATACAGTTTCTTTTAAAATTATTTTGAATAAAAATCTGTTAGTTACCATCCAATTTAGTTTAAAAAGATATATAAAAATAAAGGGATGACATATATTATGGGAAAGTGGAGACAGTTATTTATTGTACGTAGTTCGCTATTCCCTCAAGCGAAATACTCTCTCTCTGCCATGTCAGCGTACCGTTATTGACTACATAATTCGTTGCACAGAGTAGCGAAATATGTGACCACCAGAATTGCGCCACATCAGCATGTGTAGTTCGCTGGGGTGTCTAGCGAAATATGACGTGTGGCAGTCTGGTAATATCTTTTGGTCGTGTGGCATTTGGGTAAATTTTTTTTTGGGCGTGGCACATTGGTCGAGGTCTCGATAGATACTGAATATTCCAGAGCACAATAAAAAGGCACTAAATAAAAAATATAGAAAGAGCAAACTGTATTAAACAACAGTAGTGAAAACTTGCCTCTAACTGCATTAAATTAAGCTATGGTGTCATCAGATCATCAAGATCCAAGCATTTTAACTTACTTCACAGCAAATAACCACTGGTCCACAAATGAATTGCATCACACCTACCCAGGAAAAAATTTGGCAGAAAACAAACCACTCTTGAGGCTTGTCACATCAACCATGTCTAATGCTCACCATTAACCCAAGTTCTGATTTGAATTCCAAGCTGATGATGAAGGACAAAAGCTCCCATTCACAGAAAAAGCTTAACACAATAGTAAACTAAACAAACAAAAAGATTGGCAAACACCTGAGGCTTTGACAAGGATAAGCACAGCCCACACCATTAAATGCACATTCTAGAACAGTAACTAATTTTTTCTACCATGACTCACTTGACAATCATAACAACAATCCTTCACACTAAAAAAAGGTTCCTTGCAAAAGATAATAAATTAATTACCTGGGTATAATATCCAGTGTCTGGTGTTCCATCAGGATTAAGTGTTGAAACAAGCACAAGAGCAAACTTCTGACCCACCTTTAACGGATATATCTCGGAATTAATGTCCAGGTGCATAAACATGTCAAACTTTTCACTTCTTGCTTCAATGCGAGTGACTTGAGATGCACAATATCGTAGCATTAGAATGAAATACACAAATAAAAGTAAAAATGTCTCTTGTAAGACCAAATAATCATGTCACCACAACATGGAATGTAAATAAAAGCAGACAAACTTTAATGGTGAATTTGGATGGGGAATTTTAAGAAAGGAAATTCAATTTTTAAGTGAATTTAAAATACCATGCATCAAATAACTTGTTTGGACATCAAATCTAAAGAATTTTTTAAAATGATCAAAATTTTATAGGGGATTCTTTTTCGACCAAAATGAAAATCAAAATTTCTGGTTCTCACTGAACACTCTCATTCTGAAACTTTGATGCATTCTCTCTCTCTCTCTCTCTCTCTCTCTCTCTCTCTCTATTTACACCACTATGTATCATAGAAGCTATCAATATTTGCTTCTTCCTTTTCTTTTCAACTATATTTTCGTAGTTGTAAATTATATTGAAATAAAAATATAAAGTACTAAACAAAGAATTTTAAACACAAGATACTTAATTTGCTTTATCCAAACAAAATATTTTTAAAATGAAAAGAATTGAATCGAAAATAATTAAAGAGAAACTAGTCTATGCAATGTGAGTATTTATGCTGTCATTCTCATAAATTTGTTTTGACTTCTATACTAATTAGCTTTAAAGTTATAGCTACTATGATTTCTGATTGATCAACAGTGTCATGCATTTTAAATTCCTTGTAATTTTGAAATCCCATTAACAAACACTACCAGATAGAAAATGAGATTCCTTTCTACAGTGAGAAAAACACTCTAGAAAGAGAGAAACAAAAAAATATAATTGAAAGGTGGTAATATATTGACAGCACAAATGACAAAACCCTAGACATTTAACTCTTAACTATGATATGTTTTTTTTATCGGCAAACGTACGTTAGTGGTTAGTTTTTGTTGGTGGGGGAATTCGAACTCACGACCTCTCCACCCTCTCTTTTCTCTTCACCATTTTCTTCACCACTAACCAACCTTATAACCCCATGATAGAACAATAAAGCATGGAAAGTTAAACAAAAAACAAATATACATATGGATACAATTGAAGTCATGAAAAAACAAAAAACTTGCAAATAATAATAATGATAAAAATAATTATAATTAATACCTTTATCGAATATTTTTTTGTCATCGGGGTTTAATTTTTCGACCCTAAAGATATCCTCGAAGAGATTGTTCTCCACCATGGCCGAAACGGAACAACTTAACACCCAAATGCGACGTATCTGAAAAGCACAAAGCAGAGAAACGCAAATTACAACGCTGCTTTTATCCGCAAGATGCGAACAAAGAGATTAAAAGAAGAAGAAGAAGAAGATGTGAGTTAAATGTCAGAACAGAACCTACCTACGGTTCGTTCAGTGCAGTATTTTGCGTGAGAACTGAGAGGGAGTAAGTAAAGTAAAGCAATGGAATGAAAGGAAGAGTGTTACTTTATACACTATAAGGATTTCTTATACACTATATAGCTACAGTGAAAATCCGATACTGCCCTTCTAATTATTTTGCTTAATTCAAAAACGTTTGAAAAACATAAGCGCTTTCCTTTCTTCCGTTTCGTTTGCTCCTGTTCTCCTCTTCTCCTTCTCCTCTTCTCCTAAGCCTCGCCATTTTCGAAAGGGTGGTTCTCCGACAACAAAGCCAGGCGCTCCACATTGTTGGCCGCGGGTCGTGGTATTGCTGGTGGTGGCTCAAGAGGTAAGCATCCGTGTTGGTCTTTTTTAGGTTATATAGTGTATTAATCCGTAAGTGGTTGGCTATGGTGAATACGGATCATTGGATTCGGAAAGCCTTTATTTGGTCTTAAACGGATTTATGAATCCGTAAAATGGTATGGTAAAAAATGGATCAGTTGATCTGTGAAATGCCTTTTTTGTAGGAAATGGATTTAGTAATCCGTAATATGTTTGAGGAGTGGCTATGGATCATGTAATCCGGCACCCATAATGCAGATATGTCGCATACGGATCAGTGGATCCGGAAAGGCTTATTATTTGTGTGGACGGATTAGTAGATCCGCAAGGGCATATTGGAATCCATGGTGTGCACGGATTAGGAGATCCGTAAGGCCTTTATGGATTACACAATCCGTAATGTCCTTATGGATCTTCTAATTCGTGCACACCATGGATTCCAATATGCCCTTGCGGATCTACTAATCCGTACACACAAATAAAAAGCCTTTCCGGATCCACTAATCCGTACGAACCCTCAGAAGCTTGAATTGTTTTTGAATTTGGTTTAAATGAGATTAGTGCCTACATATTAGGTGCTTGAAATGTCAATGTGTGTATATGGATGGTTTATTAGGAAAGATAAGGTACCATTGTAGACTTGGTTGTGATTTATGTGAATGATTAAATATCAATGTGTGTACATGGCTGGTTTATTAGGGAAAATAAGGTATCATCGAACACTTGGTTGTGATTTATGTGAATGATTAAATATGAATGTGTGTATATGGATGGTTTATTAGGAAAAATAAAGTACCATTGAACACTTGGTTGTGATTTATGTGAATGATTCAAAATAGTACATGTTGATAAAAAACATAAAGGACAATAACATGTTGATATTGAAGAAAGACTTAGAGCAGTATAAGTTAACATTTTCATTTTGCTGCTACTTGATATTGGTTAGTTGTGTATATGCATTGAGTAGATCCATTGGTTTATGCTGGACTTATAAGTAATTTTTCATTAAGAGGTAAAGGAAATGAAAGAAATATATAGATGCATACTATGTGACCAATGGTATATATATGAGTGTTATTTGTTTGTTTTAAGTTAATGCCTGAATTGAGTAACAATTGGTACAGATTATGGCAAGAACCAGAGGTGGACTGGGTCGGCCTGTAGAGGGGGGTGAACGTCGTAGGCCGACGACTTCCGCAAGAAGACAACGGGAAGCTGAGATTGCTGCTGAGGTACCTGTTGTGGATGAAGGAGTGACGGAGGTAGAAGATGTAGCAGTTCATGAGGATGATGGTAGTGAATGTGAAAGTTTCCCAGGTGGCCCAGAAGATCTTTCGGTGTTGACAGATTATGCTAACCATGTAGCAGTGAGAGTGTGGACCGGAGAGGTAATGAGGTTTTTAACTACCATTTGGTTAATAGTTAATTGTGTATGTATGTATTTGTTGAAAGTTAGAAACATTTTTTCAGGAGCGGTCAGAGTTAAAATTAGCATCCCACGGCCGTAAGGTAGCAAAGTTTGGAAAGCCGGCTCTAGAGATTGAAGGTTTAGTTGCAGCAACCGGGTTAAGCCCGTTGATATCGACTTCCGTGGACACTGGTGACAGGGGATTACTTTCTGCATTTGTGGAGCGGTGGCACGCCGAGACCAGCAGCTTCCATTTTCCCATAGGAGAGCTGAGCATCACATTAGATGATGTAGCAGCATTGTTGCATCTCCCCATCCAGGGAAACTTCCAGACTTTTGATAACATTGACGTGGGGGAGGCGAAAGTAGTACCTGTACAAAATGGTTACCAAAAACGTGACCAATACACATAATGCGGTGCATACTTGGGTCTTTCGGTGGTTGGCTTCTAAGAGGGAAAAACGCCATACTTTGTTTACGAGAAAGTGAAACCAGAATGACATTATACCTTGATGCAATCACATAATCCATGTCGGTGATATCCATCCACTTATCAATTGTTACCTACACAACCATAGCTTAATAATGCGTCGGCGATTCATGGGTCAAATAATAATCAAAGCAGGTTAGGTGTTACCTTTGATAAGCCATCAACAAGTAGGGAACGCTTCAACTGTTCAAACCTAGGGAATCCACCAAACAATGCTATATATTGATCGGACCATTCTGAAAGTTCCTTAAGCAAATGATTGCGGACTACAGGCCAAGAATCTTCACCGTATCCTAAGAGGGCAGCAATTACACGGTATCCATAATTACCATCAGCTTTAACATCACTGATGTTAACAATAAATTTGTGCATAAAGGGAACAAACTGATCAAGCATAGGGATGTGGTTGGTTTGCTTTATTTCAACATTAAACAAAGGTCCCATATCTTGGGTGGAGCAACTGTTTTGCACTGAATGCAATTCATCAACATATTCAAAGTATGACGGATCCCGCTTGGTTGATATTTCATGTCTTCTGTGTTTATTTTTGGGAGCCCCTTTTGTTTTGACCTTTTCAGGGGGGATGCATGGATGTCTGATCTGGAAATGCAAGTTCTTTAAGCTTAATCTTCAACGTCATTTTTCCGCACAGGTCAAGCTTATCAAAACGGTTCGAGATTGCCTCCATCTCTTCCGTTATTTGAATTTCCTGGCTCATAGGATCACCTTGGTCTGAGAAATTTAGTCTGCGCCAAAATGCATGAACACATGAAAGTGGTATGCTCCCTTGGACAATCTTAGCTAGCTCACATGCACATGGGAGACCATGGGTAGTTCTCATAACACAACCACATCGAGATGGATTTTTTCCTGCATAATGAACTCGTTCATATTCAGCCGCAATCTGGTTTAAAGCATACCTGGACACCATGCCGATGAGTCTCTTGTACAAAGTTACTTTGAAAACATGACCGATGACATGAGTGCTTCTTTCCAAAGATGCCTTTATTTCAGTATGTTGCAAAGTCATCATGTTGTTCATAGCATCCCAAACAGAACATAAATCTCCAATGCTGTTTTGTAGAAGCCTTTTTAAAGT
>PYAF01000666.1:1225938-1244098 GCA_007407185.1 Glycine tomentella | reverse complement strand
TAATAATAAATAGTAATATTATTTTATAAATTATGAGTTATTTTTCATAATAATAGTGATGCAATACTTGTATAAATTTTTTATAAACAAAAATGAAAATATAGTATCATATTAGCATGTATTTTTCATATTTTAAAAACTAATCATTTTTAATTACATTTATTGTAAAAAAAATAACATTAAAAATACGTATAAGATAGTATATAAAATTGAAATATTAAAATGTGAAAAATTGGTGATACATTTTACATCTACACAAAAATTAAAAGAGATAAAAAAAAATTTATGTATAATGGTGGTCATAAAGATTCAACCTAAATAAATTGAAAAAGTAAATTTAATTACCATGATATGTTATCATTAATCACATTATCTATATATAATAATAGAAAGAAAATAAACTAAGTTATCTAACATAAATCTTGATTCTGAAGGCCAACTGAAGTAAAACAAAATGAAAATATTCAAAAAACACACAATGTCAGTGTTTGGTAAGACACACACCCAGTTCATAAGCACGTTGGGGAAGCAGCTACAACAGTTCAAGAATCCATTTGTTCCCGACATCGTGGAGACTACCCTCCCTTCCAACTGGAAGAACTTGACTATTCAGAAGTACAATGGTACCAATGACCCGGATAAACACCTTGACATTTACATCACTCAAGTCAGCTTGTACTCTACTGATGTTGTCCTATGTCGGGTGTTCCCCACATCCTTGAAGAGTCAGGCCCTTCACCAGTTCACTCGTCTACCCCTAACACTGTAGTCTCCTTTGATACATAGGTAGCTTGATTTGAAACGCAATTCGTAACCAGTCGTCTTCATCACCTAACATCAGTAGCTTTGGTCAACATACGACAAGAGAAGAAATAACCTCTTCAAACTTTCATGGAACGTTTCAAAAAGATAGTTTTGAATATCTGAAACCTAGATTCAGTTGTCGCCATTCACCAGTTGGTAATGATGCTTAGGTCGAGTCCCTTTGTGAAAAACTTATGCATAAAGTCCTACATCTAATAGCAACCAAGTACATTCAAATGGAAGAACTAGCCGAGTATAGGAACCAAGTTCAAGTCAAGGCTACGTCAACCAAGAAGAAAGCCGACAAGCCTAACTTTATCAAGACTAGGGATGAGGGACGAAGGGATCGACCACCCCGAGAACCTTATTACACCCTCCTCAGTGAAAGCATATCTCACATCCTAGATCAAGGCTTGGCCATCCAAATCCTAGCCAAGCCAAAAAGAGCCAACACTCTGCCCAAGGCTAATTTCTCCAAACGTTAATGGTATCACCACAATGGAGGACAGTTAACCAAAGAGTGCAGTGTCTTGAAGGACAAGTTAGAGGACCTCATCAAGCTGGGATACCTAAAAGATTTTATCCACAAGCCTCAATCTTATCAGTCTCACAAACCTATAGACAATATTAGGACAGAAGAAGAAAGAGGGATTGCAATCACCACTCTCAGACTGAGAGACATAAATGCCGAAGCCAGTCTAGAGAAAGGGAGGAAAAATCCATTGATCATTCGAGACGTGTCATTAACACCATTGTAGGAGGATTCATCGGAGGAGGAGCAACAACCACATCATGAAAAAAAACATCTATGATAGGTTCGAATAGTAAACATGGTTTCCCTATACAAAGCTCCAAATATGTCGCTTATTACCTTTACTTCGGTTGATTTCAAAGCAATAGACCCCAGTTCAGGATGATTTGATTGTAACAAGTGTAGAAATCACCAACTATATATTGGAAAGACATTTGTTGACCAAGGGAGTTTGACCGATATCTTATTCCGAAACACTTTCAAGCAGTTGGACTCAAAGCTCCTTCCCCATGATGACTCACTGTTTGACTTTGCTGGAGAAAAAGTGGGCCATGGGATGCATATGGTGTTGATTTGAGGGGGAGCTGAATGAAGATCAAGTGAGATTTAACCAAAGTTCAAGACTTGGAAGTTTTGGCTTTCAACATGGCTCAAGCAATGAAGATGTTGTTTGTGATTTAATGTAAAAGGATTGAAAGCATCATGATGATCCAAGCCTTGATAGCATTTATGTATCATTTAAGCATTGCATCATAGAGAAGTTAAGTAATTAGTTTAAAACTTAAGAAAAAGCTAAGAAAACAACATATAGTCGTAATAATCGATTACTGGCTTATTCTAATCGATTATTTTGTTCTTAAGACTCCTGGAAAACTAAACATGAACACTTTAATCGATTACCTTATCGGATTAATCGATTACACGCTTTTCAACATACTTGGAAATTGGCCTTGTGACTGCTTTAATCGATTACCATGATGTTGTAATCGATTATATGCTTACTTGGAAAACTCAGTCACTCTGCCTTAATCGATTACCAATGGATGTAATCGATTATTCTTCACAAACATGATTATAGCATAAGACTGCCTTAATCGATTACCAATAGATGTAATCGATTATCATTCATAAACACGGTTTTAGCATAGGTCTGGTTTAATCGATTACAATTAAATGTAATCGATTACACTTCACATTCAGATTTTTGCCCAGACTGATTTAATCGATTGCGCATCGAGTTAATCGATTATTTCACCCATTAGTTGAAATCCTGATCCTGCATTAATCATTTTAATCGATTACAGGAGCGTGGGGAGCACATTTAAACGATTAAATTAGTTACGATTTCAACTATAAATATGACCCTTTGCCTATTGAGCAAAAAGAACTAAGAGAGATAAAAACTAAAGTAATTTTTGCGAATTCTGAGTATTTTCTAAAGGCTTCAAAGGGTTCACTAAGGCTTCATCTGGGTTGTTGAGTCTTGCTTCCATTGATACATTAATGGATCACTAAGGTTGCTAGTGAAGCAAGCTTGTTTTGTTACAGGTTTCTGCATCATTAGTTTACATTCAACCTGAAGTTTTCCATTCATAAGCATTTCAATCTTGGATCATCAGGTGAATTCTTTCCTAGCTCTTTGTGGGTGTTTAATTTTCTGTAGTAAATTTGTAATTTGTTGATTATATTGTAAGTGGGTTTTCTTGCAAGGGAGATAGGGTTTCTCCATGTTTAACTGAATAGGTTTCTCAGTGTGGGTTTGGCTTCTAAGGATCTAATAGAGTTTTAGATCTCTGAACTTCTTCTAGGGTTGAAGAAGAGAAGCTTGTAAGTACTTGTAAGAAAAATATTTGCAATAGTGGAACTCTACTCTAGTGTTGAGTAGAAGAAACTGGATGTAGCCTCATAGTGTTTGAGGTGAACCAGTATAAATCTTGCATCTTGATTTAATTTCTGCAGTCTTTATTGATTCTTGTTAAACTCTGTTTTTGTTTGTCTAAATTTGAAGCATAACAAGTTTTGGATTGATCTTGGATAAAGATTTTCATTTGGTTTTATGATAAAGATCCAAAGGGCACTTTTAACTCTGATTTTGAACAAAGAAATTTCAATTTCCTATGATTAACCAATTCACCCCCCCTCTTGGTTAAGTGTGAGTGTTCCTTATTTTCCAAATATGGCTATACATTAAGTTCAACCATGAGGGACCAAAACAGAAAAGTCTGAAACTTTGATATATGATAATGGATACCCACACCACCTACAACATACTTCCTGATCGTCCGTCTTTAAATGCTTTAGGTGCTATAGTGTCCACTTGTCACTTGACTATGAAGTTCTCCCTGAATATTAAATCCATTATAATAGTCCATGTCAACCAAAGAACATCTATAGAATGTTAAATGACAAGTCTTAAGTTTGACCTCTTAATAAAAAAATGAGTCATATCGAGTTGTGCACTATGTGGAGATTGTGGAAGGGATCGAAGGGTCAGAGGAGTTAGATATGGACCCGATAACGTATGATGACAATAGGGTTAAACCAATTGAAGAAAAATGCACCTTTCAAGTTGGTATTAAAGAGGAACAAGTTACCCAGCTTGGCAAGCAGCTCTTAAGGGAAGATAAGAGCATCTTACAACAAGTTATCCGGGCACATGCTGACTTGTATGCAAGGTTCATAACCGATTTTCCAGGGATAGATATGACCTTCCCTCTCCATAGATTATCTATATGCCTAGACGCCAAACCCATAGCTAAGAGGAAGAGAAAGATGGTGGAAGAAAGGTGTTAGGTAGTGCGGAAAGAGGTCTCCAAACTAGTGGCAACCCAATTCATCAGAGAGGTAGACTATACCACATGGTTGTCAAATGTAGTCATGGTCAAGAAACTGAATGGTGAATGGAGAATGTGCATATACTATACTGACTTGAATCGAGCTTGCCTAAAGGATACATACTCCCTCCTTAACATCGACCACTTGGTAGATGGGGCAGCAGGACACCAAATGTTGAGTTTCCTTGATGCATATTTAGGCCACAACCAATTCAGGATGGACTTGACAAAGGAAGATAAAACATCTTTTATCAACGAATTGGCAAACTATTGTTACAAATTTGTGCCATTTAGATTGAAAAATGTTAAAGCCACATACCAATGACAAATGGATAAGATATTCAACGCGCAGCTAGGGAGAAATCTAGAGGTATATGTGGATGATATGGTTGTCAAGTCTGATGACTTGTCAGCGCACATTAAGGATTTGGAGGAAGTGTTCGAACAACCCTGGAAACACAACATAAGGCTAAACCCCAAGAAATATGTCTTCAAGGTAGAAAGAGGGAAGTTCTTAGGCATTATGCTGACACATAGAGGAATACATGCAAAACTTGATAAATGTCAAGCCATTTTGGAGATGAGGAGTCCTAAGAACATGAAATAAGCACCAAGGTTGGTTGGTAGAATAGCCTCCTTATCTAGATTCTTGCTAAGGATCCCCAAGAGGGCTAAACTGATCATGAATCTTCTTAAAAAGAAAAAAAAAAGCTTTGAATGGAATGATGTGTACAAAGAAACCTTTTGGTAGTTGAAGGTTACACTTACAATCCCTCCAATGCTTTCAAAACCTAACACTAACAAGAGACTCATAGTATACCTGTCAATCTTCGCTGAAGCCATAAGTGTAGCCCTTGTCTAAGATGAAAACTATGAGCAAAGACCAATATACTTTGTTAGGATCCAGAAACTCAATATCAAGTAATGGAGAAAGTGGCCTTAGCATTGGCTAATGTTGCTTGGCGTCTTCGACAGTATAATGATGTTCTTGTCACAAAATTTTCATCCGAACCGATTGCCCCACATCTAAAATTGCAAGCCTGAGTTAGCTGGAAGGATGATGTCATGGTCCATTGATTTGTCAGAGTATGAGATCCATTATGAACTAAAAGGCAGCATTCAGGCCCAAAGCTTGACAGATTTCGTAAATGAATTTCACCCATCACAACCTCAGTTCCAAGATGAGTGGCGGACTCTACATGTGGACAGCTCGTCCAATCAACATGGAAGTGGAGTTGGGTCATCTTAGAATTGTTGAACAATGTCACTTTGTCATGGTTTCTATGTTTTAGATTTAAAGCCACCTGTAACCAAACCAAGTATGAGGCATAGTTATCAGGCCTAAGACTGGCTAGGGAGGTAAGAGCCCAAAGAGTCAAATGTTGAAATGATTCCAAGATTGTATTGGAACAAACTAACAAGGTTTTTTAGATTAAAAGATCCTTAACTATTGAAGTATTATTACACATACCAAAAGCTTAGACAAGAATTTAATGAAGTCTAAGTGGTGCACTTTCGTTGAGACATCAATGGCAAGGCTGATGAGTTAGCAAGGTTGGCAACCTCACCTAGACTTGGGCAGTTGAAAACTTTCATACTACACACTCTCCCTTGTTCCTAGTGTGTCAGCCAAGGAATGCTTGCAAATTGATGGAGAAGAACCTGAAAGTTGCAAAAATGAAATTGTTGAATACTTGCTCAAAGACACACTTTTTGCAGACAAGGAGAAGGACAAAAAATTCAGGACTCAAACTACAAGGTTCGTCATGATAGTTGATGAGCTATATCAGCAAGGGTCTCCTGACCATTGCTCAAATTCCTTAACAAGGAACAAGTTGACTATGTCATCAAAGAACTTCATGAAGGCATTTGTGGCATGCATTCGAGGGGAAGGTCAATGGCAACACATGTGATAAGGGCAGGATATTACTATTCAATCTTGAGAACAAACTACTTAGATTTTGTTAAGAAATGCCTTCAGTGTCAGAAGCATGAAAACCTGATCCATCAGTCCATTGAAAAGTTGCATCCCATCACTTTTCCATAACCATTTGCCATTTGGGGAATGGATATCTTAGGACCCTTTCCTAAGGCTTAGGAACAAAGTAAGTTTTTGTTGGTAGTCGTCTATTACTTTACCAAGTGGGTAGAGGTCGAGCCCCTCACAACAATTACTACTTTGAATGTGCAGAAGTTCATTTAGAAGAACATCATCACTCACTTCGACATCCTATACGTCATTGTAACAGATAAGGGTCTATAGTTCACAAATCGAAAGTTGATCAATTTTATGGCAGGGCTCAACATCAAGCACAAGGTGAGATTTGTAGAACACCTTCAAACAAATGACCAAGTCAAAGCGGCTAACAAAGTAATTATGGTGGAACTAAAGAAACAGCTACACAATGCTAAGGGAAGATGGGTTGAGGAGGTCTTTGAAGTTTTATGGACATACCAATGCACTCCCCAATCTGCAACCCAAGAGACACCCTATCAGTTGGTTGATTAAGCGTTTTTAGTTTAGTATTTTTCTGTTCTTCTTAGGTTATTTGACTTCTCTTGAACTCTTATTTTCTCACTTTAACTCAGTTTTGGTCTTAGACAAATAATTGAGCTTAATTGATAAGTGTTGCTTACGTTTAGATTTTGTGCTTACTTGACCTATCTTCCTTGTGTAGAACCTAGAGGATTCTAGAAAACTTCAAATGAAGCATATGAGTAGTCCCTGGAAAAGGAAAATATCTACAATTTTGTCAAAGATAAGCTTGGGCCAATGCTGCCTGTTTGAGGGTCATTTTAGGCTTGGAAGTATGAGCCTCTGCACTTGAGCTTTGGGCTACGAGCTTGGGCATTGATTTGTGTAATTAGCATAATTAGTTAGATTAGATGGGCCTAATCTAGTCTCATCCCTTCTTTCTATTTAGTCACTATATATTAGTGTAGTTAGTTAGTTACTCCATTTTGTACAAATAGATTTTTGAGAATTCTTGTGAAGTTTTTAGTTCAAACTTTTGTTTCTCTTTTTCTCTCAACTGTTCTTCATTGTTCTTTATTGTTATTCTTCCATTCATCTTTGTTATTCTCTTTTCTTGCATAAATTTTGTGGCTCTTTCATTGATGATGATCATGGAAGGCTAAACAATCAATCAATCTAAGGATCCAGTCCAAGCAAGGAGAATTTGAGTTCTAGTTTGGTATTTCAATTTCTGTGTGAATGTTCATCTTCTTCTTCAATCCCATTTTCTATTTTCATGATTATGAATGTGTTTAGGATTGAAAATAGATTAGGTTATGAATTCATTTCCTAATTTTGAATTTTAATCATAGATTGTTTGGATGATATTTCAATCTGATTTGTGATTTCAATTGATTTAGGAGTTAATTCGATTAAACTGCTTCTAATGATATTGGCTGAACTTTCACAATATGATCATTATCTGAAGAACTATGATTATTCAAATTGTTTGGTTTGGTGAATTGGATTGATATTCTTGAATCTGTTTGACATCTTTCATCAATTTTGTAGTTTTTGCATTTGTCTACAATTCTTGTTTGTGTTTCTGTAATTTTTGTTCATTGTCTGCAAACCGTTTGATAAAATTCCCCTACTATTTATAAGTGGGTTAAGTTAGAAACCAAATTGAATTGTATCTCTGAGTCAACCTAGGTTATTCATGTGCTATAAAATTATCCTAGTTTTATTTATTTTATAGTGATTCGGCAGTGGTTATCATTGGTATAGGGACGAACTTTATGGTCCCGGTAGAAGTGGGGAAAATATCATTGAGAAGACAAAACTTCATGGAGGTCGAGAATAATGAAGTGTTGCATGTAAATTTAGACCTCATAGAACAAGTACGAGAGGATGTCGTCATCATGGCAAAAGTTTGCAAACAATGTATGGCTTAACATTTTAACTCAACTTTGACGCTTAAGTAGTTCAAGGAACCAGATCTCATCTGGAGACCTCGAGGTGAAACCCAAAAAGACTCATCAGAAGGGAAGTTGGCCACTAACTGGGAAGGACCTTTCTGGATTCGACATAGCCTACAGAACGGAGCCTACAAGTATAAGACTTATCTAGGAAAGCCATTCCTCAGACATGGAATTCTACTCATTTGAAGTTTTATTTCAGTTAAGCTTTGTAATGAGTGGTGTATTGTTTTTTCTACCTCGGTTTTTTATCCCTATAAAATTGTGAAACAATTTTTGCTAAGGAGGTTTTAACAAGGCACCATGTATCATATCATTGTCAATGAAGTCGTCTTT
Organism: Glycine tomentella; assembly: GCA_007407185.1. NCBI lineage: Eukaryota > Viridiplantae > Streptophyta > Magnoliopsida > Fabales > Fabaceae > Glycine > Glycine tomentella. Next base: position 1,235,659 of record PYAF01000666.1, on the reverse strand, counting down.
TCATCATATTTATTTGCATACTATGATTCTCAAGGAAGAAGTTCTAATTAATAGTTCCCTCCCAAATACCTTATTCAGCTAAGTTAAAATAAATAATTCACTAATTAACAGCTCCCTCCCGAATACCCTCTTTGAGTAAGGTTGAACTCAAGAATTTGATAATTTGCAGTTCCCTTCTAAATACCCTCTTCGGGTAAGGTTGAACTTAACAATTCACTAATTAATAGTTCCCTCCCGAATATCCTCTTCGACTAAGGTTGAACTTAACATCTTTTCCAATTAACAGTGATCCCTAAAGGTTGTTTTTGGCTAAATATAAACTTACGATTATTTTAAACCTCTTCGGTTAACCTTGAATTGTTTGCTATAAAGTTTTTACAGGCACCCCATTTGATCATTAGTTCATTATTAACAAAACAATATACAATCTCAATTGCATTGCCATGTCAACAAGACGGTAATAAAAGCACAAGTGAAATATAAAATTTCATTTATATGAAACGACTAAAGCCCAACATTACAAGCAAAACGACACTAAAAGGCTAAAACCACAAAAAATACTAAAAAAATGGCACTATTGGCCATGAACTTAAAAAAAAGCACAAAAACACAAGTTCAGGGCATGTCATCCTCCCTTCGTCCCTTTGGGCCTCGTCCTCCTCATCAACATCCTCCTTACCAGGATTAGTCATTTGGATTTTGCCACGAGGGGTAGTCAGTTGTCCACCTTTTTTGGAATGTCATCAATTAAAATCAAGTCTCCATTATAGACATCTTTGTTGATGTCGAAAATGGATTCATCTAGGACCTCATAATGGAATAGCACTTGTTAGAGGCAGTGATTGAAGTTGGACTCATGAGCTTCGTAAATGTCATTATATACTTTATGCTCAATCCAATACATCTCCTCCCTTTCAGCATCCATTTCCCTTTCAACAGTTGCCAAAGCAGACTTCAATCTCACCACCTCTTCCTTATTAGACTTGTCCAAAGCCTCAGCATCAAGAGCACATTTCTCTAATGCCTTCATCTCGGCCTCAAGATCTTAGACGCACCCCTTCAAAATTGAAGAGTCGAGTCAACGGAGCTTTCAGACTTCTCCAAGTTTGCCTTCAACTTATTAGTATTCAAAGAACCTTGAAGGTGTTGAGCAATTGTCACCGCCCTCGATTGGAACGCCCAAAAAATTTCTCGATTGGTTGCATCATCATTCTTGTTTATCACATGACAACCATGATTCGAAATAAGGCTCGTATTAACAAGACAGTTCAAAGAAAACTCCTTGATGAAGAATCCTTGATTCATCAAGACCAAAAGGGACAAAAACAAAGGTTGGTCGAAGGGAACTCCAACATATGTTGATTCATCCTTTTCGACTATATATGCCCATGATCTTTGTGCCTAGCAGGTTTCATCGAGCCACTCTTATGATCATAGCTTCACTTCTTATTCTTGTGTTTGTCCTTTCCCTTGGGTTCCTTGGCAGTAGGAGGAGGTTTTCTTCGAAAGGTCCTTCAAATCGGGGGTTCAGTTAATAAGGGGCACGGGGACAACATTGTGGACAAAAGGGGAACACAGTTTTTTCGAGTAAGGTGAAATGTCGCCATGTTCGTACTAGCTTGGGCCATGATCCTTGAAGCAAGTTAAAAATAGTAAGTTAGCAAGTTTGAGCAAAAAACTGGCATATGTGTAAAGGGAAAACAACAAACCCTCTAAATCTCAAATGAGATTCGGAGACCAAAGAAGTGAAACTACTGGTCAGGCAGGGAGATGACGAAGGAGAGATTTGAGGAAGGAAAGGTCTCAGAGTTCTTTATCAATTAGATACTCCATGGTGTATGTTAGATACAGGGGGAGCTTGAAAGGATCAAGATGTTGAGGCTCTTAGTCATGGATGTGTTTTAGTTTTTACATGCCTATTCAATTAAAGGCATATGTAATCATTAGATGTCTAAGTGTTCCATCTTATGATCCATTACATTGCATAAACATCATTTATAGTCTTGCATTCATGGTTTTCATATAAGCATAAGTTTTGTGAAAAAGCTTTTCTTTTCATGATTGCAAAAAAAAACCAAGTGTTCAAAGGTTAAGTTTTGGAAAAACTATTTCCCACTGCTTTAATCGATTACCAGAATATGGTAATCTATTACTTAGGTTTTGAAGCGCGATTACACTACACAATCATAGAATAAAGTCTTCCTGTGATAATCAATTACGATATGGTGATAATCGATTACTTGGCACGTTTTTGAATCAAGACTTCCTCTGATAATCGATTACATTGAGAATTATTTGATTACTTTTCTCATAAATCTTTTCTAGAAAGTTCAAGAACACTTAATCGATTAATTGTGTTAATAATTGATTACATAAGAGTATTTAATGGATTACATTAATGTTTTAATCGATTACTGACAGTTACAAACTGTAACGCCTAACTTTTCCTTACTTAATTCTTTACTTTACTTATCTTACGAAATATTTTTTTTTCTCTTAAATAATTCGTTTTCGTTTACGTAAAAATAATATTCCAAGTGTACATAGAATAACATTCTAAGCGAGTTAATTAATCCTACTACGTTCATTAGTTCATCACACATCTGATCCAAATATAGTTAAATATAATAGTCCTCTTACAGTCCAAAATATATTGTCCCAAAATATTATACAGACAGTCCACTTCAAAATACAGAAAACAGAAAATCACAATCATACACACAGCTCATCCATCTTCTTCATCATATTTTCTTCGACGTCATCCACATATTACTGTTCCTCTGCTCACCCAAATGTATTGGGGTCATCACAAGTGTCAACCACAGACACAAATAGGGTAAGTTCCAGATAAATAGAGTTTAAATATCAGGATAATTTTACAAAACCAGCATATCATTTATCATAGAAATTGCATGAAAATGCATGATACATGATCCATCAACTTTCAACTCATGGCCATAGTCAAGATAGCCCCATCTCAGTGGCACAGATTGGATCGACCAGTCAGGGTAGGTCAGTGTTGCAAAAGGACTCACACCTACACAACATGTGATCATCATGGGTAGGTGACCTCCCCACTGTGTCTACCCCCCAGTTTAGACACCTTTTGGCTAAACACTCGTCTCAATCCTCAGCTATCTGACACCTCCTCTTGAGGTCAACATCGCGGCTTAACCCCCGCAGGGCAACGCGGCTTAACCCCCGTAGGGCATATGCAGATAAATGAAACATGCATGAATAATCATTTCCTCATATCATTATCAATATTATTCTTCTTTTAGCCTCTTTATAAACCCAAAATCATCATATTCAAAGGCACATCGATAATGATTATTCGATACGTACAACTTCGTTCCATTCATCACGTAAAATTTTATAAATCATACATCAACCGCAGTCTAATTCATACGTTTCTCAGAACAATCATCATACGTCATAATTCATCAAAGCTCAACATTAATTAATGAGTTTCACATAATCAACACCAATTCAGAAGAATAATTCATAGTTGTGCAGAACTTTGGCTTTTAATCTTGATTTCTAGGGTTTTCAATGATGATTTGTGTAATTCTATGGCTCAAAACTATGTTTTTCCAGTCTCCTTTTTCAACTTTCAGAGGCCTAATATATATAGAATCGTGTAATTAAGGTAAGAAAACCAAAAGGTAGGCCTAAATATAAAACAGATCTTTTTTAAATAAGGAAACTGGCTCGATTCCACGTGAACCGCGCGGGGTTCCGCGCTACTCGCGCGGCAATACAGAAAGTATGGCGTTGACTGCATGAAAACGGCGCGACCCGCGTGACCTGGCAGAGATAAAATTGCTTCTTTTTCAAGTTCCTGACGCTAATGGCGCGGATTTGGCGTTGATGGCGCCATACATACTGTCCTTCCGCGCTAGCTGCGTGGATTCCACGCCAGCCGCATGGTGTCTTCCAGTGACTATTCTTCATCCCTGCACATGGCGCGACCCACGTGGTTACCGCGCTACCCGCGCGGGACTCCAGTCCTTGTTTTCTTCCTTCTTTTGCTTGAGTTTTCCTCTACTTGGCCTGAAATTGCCAAATTGGTATTGAATTAGCTTAAGACAATAAAAATACTAACTTAACAAATTCTATTCTATTTTTCTAATTATTTGACAAAAATATAACTTAAAACTGTATTAAAAATAAGATGTGTTTACAACACATCAAACAATTCCCAGATTTGAAAGTTGATGTCCCCAACAACAGAAAGAATTCAAGACTTAGCAAGAATCAACACTCAAACACAATCCACATCTCACAATCCTAGAATAGTCATGCTATATATGATCCATTCAAGTTAAAGCTAGTCATGGCACTTTTAATGCTACCAACAATGAGAGTAACTTGAGTATTTCTCACAGATTTGTGTTTAGTCACTCATCCACTCAAGTGTTTAAGGCTATAATTACCCTCTCACTCAACAAAATCACAACACTACCATAAGCTTGAAGATATTCTCAACAGTTGCAATTATGACTTGATCAAAAGGTCTTTTCGGCTTGTAACGTGGCTGGGCTAAAGGTAGGATAAATTTTTGAAAAGTAGCTCAATGAGAGGCCAGATCCAGTCCTTTAAGTCCATAACATGCTTCTTGCCTTCTTTTTCACAACCTGGTACTTTATTCAACATTATTCTAATATAAAACTGAATAATAGACTTCTTTTTGAATTTTTCACTTTCTTTTTAAACAATTATAACAAATCATTGCAGCTTCACAACTTTTCAATTTGATGGATTCATTGACTTCCACTTTGGCTCATGCTTATTTATTCTTGTGCTTCACTACATATTGAATTTTCTTGAATTTCTTGATACTTTGATGAACAATTCCTTTGTGTTTCCACTGTCATAGACTTAAATCAACTTTCTCTAGCCTCAGGAATTTGGTCATTTGGATGTAGCTTTTGATTTTGGACATTTTGAAATGAAATGCTTTAGGCTCAAATAAGGTGCAATTGGAAAAATACTTGAAGGTTAGTCAATTTGGCCCTAGTTAAAGAAGAAAAACGTGCCTTAATCATCTCAAGTCATACCTGCATCCAGAGAAACAATTCAAGTTCTAGAGTACAATGAAATCGGAGTCTCTCGGAAAGAATTTACCGTGTTTTGGCTCAAAACCTTGCAAGTGTTAGAACTCAAGTCCATCTCATTTGGCTGCATTTCAAGCATCAATTCAACTTCAACATTCATTTTTCATACCAACAATCAAATTCCAATCATGCATTATGCAGTCCATGTTATGTTTTATTTCATCAAGCTTCATCCATGAATCCTATCCATCACTAAGTTCATTTACTTTTAATCTGAAAAAGTTTTGTGTGCTGCTTATTTTTAGAAAAATTTTGAAAAGGTTCTGTTAAACTTCATTTGTTTCTTGATTGTGATTTGCGAAATAATGCGTAACCATTCCCAGATTTATATGTTGCTGTCCCCAGCAACCACAAATACGGTCATAGTGCTTTGGAAATTATTTGAGCATTATTCTGAAAATCGCATTCAATCCACATTGGTCGAAACAGATTATTTAGAGAATTATATCATAAAACTGTACTATGTATATATCAATGCATAACTATAAAAGTGTATGTAATGTAAATGTGCAGAATAGAAAAAAAAATGTATGTAGTGCAGAATCCCAAAATAGCAAAAACATAAGTCTGAAAAAAAAAATAATAGCAAAACATAAACAGTGTCCTAATCACTCTGCTGCATCTCTGCCCTCTGCAGCGACATCAGCATCTGTATGCTCAGAAATCAAGGGCTGAGTGACCGCTGTGTCTGCATCAGAAGTCTGGTCAATCGGATCAGTGGCCGCAGGAGCTGCTGGTGTCTGAGGTGGAGGAAGAGTTGAATCGATTAACAAATGAAAAAAGAAAAATTGAATTCATTTTCAATCTTCTATTCCCTAAATTCATTATATTAGAGATTCACTCGGATGGAAGAAATCAAAATCATTAAATTAAAAGAAATCGAAAAATGATAGTGCATAAATCATAAAAAACATAATAATCTGGAACTTGCTTTGGAGTATGTTTGGTTGTAGGAAAAAAAAGTAATATTCATTCAAAAAAATAATATGAATCTCATATTTTTTCTATTTTAATTTAAATATTTTTTCTTAATTCTTTTATATTTTTTCTCTCACACACAACTAAACAACACTTACACAGATTTAGTGGGCGGTGGAATTATTAGAACAGATCAACAGAATAGCACAAGGTATCATTCTTATATGTTATGAACATAGTACAACATTTTATTAAAGACCTAACCGACGACATATGACATACTTCCAAACGTCAACCAAATAAGTTTATTATGGAAATGTTAATATAATTTTAAAAATACTAAAATATAGAAAATACCTAAACTTCAATATAACTATTTGTTCTATTCATATTATAACATTTATTTATTTATATATCCAAGTCAAATAATATTGCACTCAAAAAAATACTTGTAATCTTAGCATATATATCTAAAGACTCAAGTACGATACAAAGTGCAAATACATTGAGTAATCTTAACTAAATTTTATAAATTTTTAGTTAGTTTTTTAAAACTTTTATATAATAATAAGTATGCAATATTTTATTCATTTATAGTAATACGTTAACTTTAAAATCCCATTATCTTTTAATTTTAAATTAATTTTATGTATTATATTATAATTATGCCATGTTTATAATTTTATATGTTTGTCCTTGTTTAAAAATGTTTAAATTTACAAAATAAACACTCGTTTTTTAATTAAAAAATAAATAACTAATTACTTTATTAAAATAAATTCAAACAAACACACTTTAAGAGTATACTGTTGAATTGTGTAATTTAAATTTTAAATTATTATTAGAATTTGTTAGGTTGTTACAGTTTTTTATTATTATATTTTGAATATGAATTAAAATTAGATCAGTTTGTTATTATTCCGTATTATTAGGAGGTTGTTGAACTACTCTTATATATAAGAACCTCACATTGATGAGGGAAATTATATGAAAGATAATGGAGAGATGAATGAAACGAACGAAGAATTATTATTCCAATTTATACATATCTGATTTTTAACATGGTATCAGAGTCATGGTATCCTCCATGAAAAAACCATGGTTCCCTCCATGAATGAGAGTCATGGTTCCCTCCATGAATAAGAGTCATGATAACCTCCATGAAAAAATCATGATATCCTCCATGAAAAAAATTATCTTTCGCTACATAAGAGTTTTTCTTCTTCATATTCTCAAACTTTCATCTATTTTTTTCTTCCTATATCAATACCTATATTTCTCTTTTATTTCTCCTCACATAACCTTTGCATCTTCGGTCCTTGCTTGAATTCCTTCCCGTATCTTAATCTTCTTCCCAAAACAACACAAACGACATAACATAAATCCATTTTGAATCCTTCTCGTACCTTGGTTTTGAAGCTTTGATGCACGTATTCCATTTGAAGGTCATAAATGTGAAGTCAATTGCATTGTTTTGAATCATTCACAGACCAACCCTAAAGTCTATTGACATGAACATGTGATTATTCTGAATCTCTTCTCGTATCTCAATTCTCCATGCACGTATTCCATTTGAAGGTCATTGATGTGAAGTTCGTTGCATCATTCTGAATCCTTCACAGACCATTCTTGAAGTCTATTGACATGAACATGTTATTGTTCCGAATCCCTTACCGTATCTCAATTTTCTTTCTATCTCACATAACCGAAGCACATGATGTGGACTATCCTGAAGCACCTCTTGAACCTATTGCTGATCAAAGTTATTCCTAAAAGAGTGTTTGAGGAAGCAATTGGCAAGTTGGGCATGATTGATATTCATGCACCAACTTGGGGGGAGTGTTGAATTGTGTAATTTAAATTTCAAATTATTATTAGGATTTGTTAGGTTGTTACAGTTTTTTATTATTATATTTTGAAAAGGAATTAAGATTAGATCAGTTTGTTATTATTCCGTATTATTAGGAGGTTGTTGAACTACTCTTATATATAAGAACCTCACATTCAATGGCGGATCCAAGATTTTGAGCATGGGAGGGCCAATTCAAATTGTCTCCTATTCAACACAAGAATTTTTTATTTTTGGGGGGGTCCAGGCCCCACCAAGCCCCAACATACTTCCGCCACTGCTCACATTGAGGGAAATTATATGAAAGATAATGGAGGGATGAACGAAACGAATGAGGAATTATTATTCTAATTTATATATATCTGATTTTTAACATATACCCATTAGGATCAACCTAATAGTAAAGATTTGGATAGTTTGTATGGAATTTTAGATTCTATCTTGGCTGGCTATCACCATTATACAAAAGAAAAATCGCAGACTTTAATATAGAGACAAAAAATGTGAAAGGAGGATGTGTTATATAATCAGTCAAGGTACAAAAAGTCTAAAGAAATGTTGAACTAAATGAGAGTACGTGTTGATTTTATTAATTGTTATAAAAGTTATAACAATAATATCATGTACGTTAATAATTTTTCAGGTTTTTTTAGCACACAATATCCTTAGTTAAGAGACAAAAGTTAAGGATTAATCCAAGATATTTAGATTTATTTAAGATATTAATTTCTGCCAATTTTTTTTCATATATATAAACTTTAGATTGAACTCTAATTACATGCATGTTCAAGAAACATCCTTATTTATCAATTATGTCATGCACCTATCATGTTAATTATAAATTTTCAAGTTTCTATGTTTAAGTTTTAAAAAAATCACTCATTAGTTTTTTTTTATAGAAAACTAATATAAAAAAACATTAAATTGAAATTAATTAAAACAAACACACACATATGTAGCTACTCGCCTACTCCTGTCTCCGTCACATAAGATCATCTGTACCTTCGTACACGGCCTCTGAGACAGTGGTCAGACTGCCACATTTTTGAAAAAAAAATTGTCAATATGCCACGCGGTCCAAATGATTTTTCGAAATGCCACGGAAGCTAAATCGCTGGCTACATAGGCGAAATTGGTTGAACACGTGGCATTCATGCAGTGGTTGCAGGGGACGGACAGCTGACAGGTGGAATTCGCTGGCCACGTAAGCAGAAATGGTGATGTGGTGTTCGTTGGACATGTCAGCGGATTAGGGGCTGGGTGACGTGGCTACATAATTTGGTAGTGGGCCCAGCGAATTTGGCATTATTGGCCCACTATAAAAAGCTTAAGCTTTTCCTTTCCCTGTCCGTGCCTACCTCTTTCTTTCTCTTTCAAAAAAATTTGGTCCTGCATCTCTCATTTTGCTTCCTCTTCTTGATAAGGTTAGTTTATCATTTTTTATTTGTTTTGTTTATATTTTAAGTATTGAATATATTTGTTATTTAAGTAGTTATAAATATTTAGGCTGAAGATTTAAAATATGACATGAAAGGATGATTTTAAACATTAGGTTAGATGACTTTTAGTGTTAGTTTATAATTATTAATTGCATGTTCAATATATTTTATATGTAAATAGTTGTAGGTATTAAATGATTTTAGATTAGAGATATGAAAACTATAGATTAGAGGATGATTTTAAATAATATTTTAGATGATGTTTACCGTTAATTTATAATTTTTATTTTTGTAGGACATATTAACAAAATATAAGAATATTTTATTAGTTGTTTAGTTTTAAGTTTCAGAAATTCATTTATTTAAATAAATATTCTTAAGTAAGACAAATATAAAAA
>PYAF01000666.1:1200821-1225838 GCA_007407185.1 Glycine tomentella | reverse complement strand
ATTTGATTTGATAAAAATAATAATTAAAGATATAACAATTAAAGATTTGTTTTTATAAATATAAAAATTAAAGATTTAATTATAATATTAGTTAAAGATTTAATAAGTAAAGTTTTGTTGTAATAAAAATTGTAATGAAAGATTTGAATGAATATAAATAATAATTAAAGATTTGTTGTAATAAAAATTGTAATGAAAGATTTGATTTAATATAAATAATAAATAATAAATAAAGATTTGATTTTATAAATAATAAAATGATAGATTTAATAATAATAATAATAACAAGTAAAGATTTAATAAGTTAAGATATGTTGTAATAAAAATTTTAAATAAAGATTTGATTTAATAAAAATAATAATTAAAGGTGTAATAATTAAACATAAAATTTTATAACGACAAAAATTAGAGATATAGTAAAAAAACACGATGTTTTTTTTTTTTTTAATTACGCACGTGTCAACTCTGAGTGTCCACGTGCCAACATTCAATGGTGTTGCACTTCAAATAAAATCAAACTCCGCTCACTCTGATCCGTCATGTCCCAGTAGTGACAAATGGAACTTACTCAAGACCCATGACACATTTTCAAGTTCCAAAAGTTCCCCCTTTCACTCAAACCCAAACGCCCAAAATTCCTCGCCAGACTCGAAATATGCTCCCCCGATTCATTCTCCATAACACCTCTCGGTCTTTCTTCCTTCCCTATTCGTCGTTCCCTCAAACCCTTCACCTTCACCATCCTTTAAACATAATCGTATCAACAGGGTGTACATTATACTAATTTAAACTAATTTAATAATTTATAAAATAGTTGCATATAAATTGATGTTTACAATCTTTGTTGGGGGAATGCGGATAAAGTGATTAATATCTCGAATGTTTTTGAATTAATAATTAAAAAAAATTTATGTATTAATTTATGGAAATTTTTTGTAGAAACTTTTACATACAGTCATGGATAACAATGAACACGCTCCATCCACATCGTCGACTGAGTCAGCGCTGAGTGTGATTGACCCAGGTCCATCCGTGCGGAGTCTCCTTACACTACAGGAGAAACATATTTCCACTTATGTGTGGAATTCGCAGGGTGATCCATCCATGCGGGATCGTGTTATTAATGTTAGGCACGCCGCGACACACGATCATCAGGGTATACTTGAGGAGATCCAACCATGGCTTAGGCAGACAGGATTTTATCACGTTGCACGCCTGCACAATCACGAGGTATGGATACAAAGACAACTGTTAACTTGCAATTTGGTGTTTTTCAATGTATTGTTATGTATATGAAAGTGGTATCGTTACATTTTTTGTTCAGATCGATCATCACCTTGTGTCTATGCTTATCAAGCGATGGCGCCCGGAGACGCGTACGTTTCATATGACGATGGGTAAGGTCACAATCACCCTAGAGGATGTGCATCATCTTTTGGGGTTGCCGACCGATGGTCATGTTGTGTCTGGCCGTCACGGACGACACAACTTGCGGGCTATTATTGGTGATTTATTAGGGCTTGAGCCGCCTGCCGGTCGGGATTTCCATGGCGATTTGTTGGGACTTCATTATTTACGGGACCAGTTTGGTGATTTTGCGGTCCATGCCGGCACAGAAGTCGGACGTCAGAGGTATACACGTGTGTTGATACTACGCATCTTAGGCGGTATGCTGTTTGTTGACACCGCGTCGAGCTTTGTCCCCGCTCACTACTTGTTACACCTGGATGATTTCGAACGCACTGGAACATTCAGTCGGGGCTCCGCGGTTCTTGCGTACTTATATAGGGAGTTGTGCAAGGCTACCCGTGCATCGCGTCGTGAGATGGGTGGGTGTGCTTTGTTGTTGCAACTGTGGGTGTGGACATGATTCCCCATGATTTCTCCTGAGCTTCCCCGTCTGCAGGATCAGCATGACTTAGACGGGAGATCTACGGCCATAGGTATTTTTGTTTGTATCGTAGTTTTTACTAATTTAGTTTCTATTATCATTATATGTTAATGTTGGACTATGTTGTATCAGGTTTAATGTGTACATGATGCGACAAACCGTGTTCACAAACATACGTAGATATCGGCATCGTATTGATTCATGCGCCGTCGAAACATGCGTTGGAGGCCATACGACCTTGTGGACATTGTGCATCCACCGCAGGCTGACGTTGTTCGTTGATGGTTGGCGGTTTGTCCGCTTATTTGTTATGAGGTTGTTGTATATCAGCAACCGGATAGAGTACTACGTCAGTTTGGGTTTGATCAGCCTATTCCAGAAGATCCGATAGACTGTAGTGTGCTGCTGACGATCAGCATAACGGGGAAGACAGACGACGATTGGACTGATAGGCACGCATTCTTCATATCCCAATGGGCAACACGAGATGGCCTTCTCTTGCAGAATGTGCAGCGTATGCGGAGAGACGACTATATATTGGTTAACAGTGAGTACATGCAGTGGTATTACTCTGTTACCCGTCAGTGGATGACCAGCAGAGCCGCATTACATGCACATGTGGTACGCAAAAACATATTATGAAATTTTTTGGTACTAAATGTAGTTTTTTAATTGACAAATTATACCTGATGTGCAGGCAGATCGAGTCGAGACGGTTGTTCACATGACTTCCGATGAGGCGCAGGGGTCATTTAACATGAGGCAGATCCACCATGAGGCGGTTCGATGTCTGTCCGCATGCGACGATCTAGAAAGATTAACAGATGCTGGAGATGCTGCACCACCAACCGTTGTTCGTCAGATTGACGCCCCTCCTCCAGTGGTTCATAGAAACCGGCGTGCACGGCAAGACAGGTTACCGCTACACCACGTTACACCAGCAGTTGCGGACACACCTGTTGTTCTACCGCCTCTTCCTCCACGTCCTGCTGGTCTGTTCTACGCACCCGGGTACCCAGCGGGACTTTCTCAACAATATTGGTGGCCACCACATCAACTTCCTAGGTCAGTACCCTCCCTGGTTTGCAGCACCGTCGATGCCTCATTCTGGATTCCAATTTTATGGAGTTGGGCCTAGTTTTGCTGGTCCAAGTTCAGCTGGCCCTAGTTTAGCTGATTCTAGTTCGGCTCAGCCTAGTTTTGCGGATTGTTATAGGCCCAGTGCTCCAGCATCATATGAGGATACAGGAATGTCTACCCCTACGGCACATCAGGCTGACTTACTACATTCCCCTAGTTTCGCCTCGTATTCGACGGACGAGATATTGGCGGCTATGAATGAGGGACGTGAGGACACCAATGACGATGATCATGATGACCCTGACCGCATCATTAGGTGAAATCCGATTAGGGAAGCACGATTTCGATGTAATTTGTCACCGTACGAGCATAACATCAGCCGTTGTGGAGGATACCATGAAAACCACCACCGCCAGCATGATTGACTTATTTTTCTGTGTTGCTATTGTTTACTTAATTTGTAATGTTATATTTCACGCATTATTATGTCTGACTATATCACACAGTATTTTAGTTTAATGTATTTTTGCATGACAATGGACACTAATTAATTTGATTTGCGATGTTTATTGTTTATTGTAATCATAGTACATCATGAACCTGAATGAGTACATCATTGCGGTTGGTTGACGGCAGGGCAATTACGCCGGTTGTAACCCACAACTTTACAATAACTACACCTGGTACGAGTTGTTGACCCTTCACGCGAATCCATCTCATTACGTATGCACGTACTATTTGGTCTTCCTTTTTTTCGTTTGAGCGACACATCTGGTATAACAATGGGTGGTGCAACTGGTGGTATGAAGTCCTCATTCCCAATTGGATACCACTGCGGTGAATACACTTGACATTGATACGCGGCACTATATGCAGGGTCAACATATTGCCTGGGATCGTGGTGTGTGGATCGACAAGCTGCAATAACATGACTACACGGGAACCTATAGGCAGTGAACTCACCACATTGACAGTTTCGTTCAGCTAACGACACAGACCATTTTTTCCCGTCAGTATGAGTTCATATGTTGTACGTCTCTTGAACCTCAAATCTCATCCTAACTGAGTCAAAACAAGTGACGTAGTGCGTTGCCGATTTTTCAACCATCCTCATATATTTTTGCCATGCTACCTTGGAGAAATGATTACCTCTTGCCATCTCCTCGCGGGCCTCTTCACCATGTGCGACAAAGTATGCTACTAAGCGAGCATATGTGAACCGCACAAGGGACATAATAAGAAGGCTTCTGGCTCCTTTAAGCACCTTGTTAAAGCACTCAGAAAGATTGGTTGTCATGTGACCAAACCTTCTTCCCTGTTCATCGTAGGCTATACTTCACTTCTCCTTGGGGATATTATCAATCCATGCTGCTATTTGAGGGCTTGATTCTTTAAATGTTTCTAATCCGGCATCAAAATCTAGGCGCGAGGTTGTATAAGCTGCAAATACAGACACAATGTCACAGTTAATACGTAGGATAAATGGAGTAATTGCATATAATAACATTGGCTTCTAATGGACAAACATACCTAATCTTTTCAATTGTTTCTTCAAGACGACATTGCCAAACTTGTGATTAAAATTACTGGCCAGGTGACGAATGCAATAAACATGGTACGCCCGTGGTGGATGCCATCCCAAATCAACATTGTTTACAGCGGCAATTATGCCTGCATGCCGGTCTGAAATAAGGCAAATTCTCTCTTTCTGCGTAACATGTATACGAATCAGTGCCAAAAACCATGACCAATTGTCGATATTCTCTCTAGAAACAATCACAAATGCAATTGGAAGGACATAATTGTTTCCGTCAACTGATGTTGCAATAAGCAGTGTTCCTCAATATTTCCCATATAAATGGGTTCCGTCGATGCTTATAACTAGTTTGCAATAATTGAAAGCATCGCAACATTGTTTGAAAGTCCAGAACACCCTGTTGAACACCTTAGCACTTCTGTCAAGTAGGCCATCAATGAAATGGTCGTGCAAATCCAGCTTGTATGCAGACCCAGGAGCAAAATTTAACATGTATCCTAACCACCTTGGCAAAAATGCATACGACTCATCCCAATCTCTGAAAACCTTCACAATGGCCTTTTGTTTTGCCTTCCATGCCTTCGTGTATGATATATGAAATCCGACCATTGATACTATCCTTTCTTGAATTAACCCAATTTTAACACTGGGATCCTCTCTAATCATTTCTGCATTTGGTCATACAATAATATATTCACAAATTGTAAACAATGACCAAATTTCAATTTAATGTATTTTACGTACCTAAGATCATCGAACATATCAAATTTGATTCAAGTTGCTTGTGATCTTGAGAAAGATTCTGACCAACGCATGTGTGTTCGTTATTCCATATGCCTACAACCCATTCAGTGCCACCCTTTTTTTGATATGCCCTCATCCTCCACGGACAACCGTCATAATGATTTTCGCAAACCATTATAAGTCTTTTCGTATCACTTTTTTCTACTACGGCAGTGCGATGATTAGCCATACAATATTGTTTTATAGCCAATTGCACATCCCGCTTGGTCTCAAACACCTGATTCTTATATAATTGTTGACCCATTTGCCAGTTAGGTATTTGACCTCCTTCCATATCACCAGACTCCTGGTCTGGGTATGCCCAATTAACATGTGTGTAATGCCTTACGTCAGACCAAAATGGAATAGTGTCGTCTCCTAATTCATTAAACATATGACACATTGTGAATGAAAAACTTTTCCATGATTAATTAAAAAAATTAATCATCTTACTTCTCACATTTATATTTCTAACACTCTTTCCTAAATCATTCAATAATTGTATAAAAGTTTTTACAACTTTTATTCATCACCTTATTATTAAACCTACACTAATTTCTATTAAACCTACAATAATTTATATTAAACCTACAATAATTTAATAACTACTGCATAACAAAATATTGTGCATCCATACCTTGACCCTGGATTGGGTCTTGCATTCGGACATTGCCCGGAGAAGGAATTGGAAAACCACGCTCGAAGTCACCGTCTACATCCGTATCTGACGAGTCACCATCTGGAACAACACCTTCGTCCACCTCGTCCTCGGAACTGTCCATAGGCCAAACTGGGTCGTGGGCCGGCACCATTTCATTCCCCATTACTTCAGTTGCTGGTGCTAGTGGGGGCGATATATACATATCTTCATAATCCATTTGTTGTGTTGGTTGGGTTGGTATTGGCGGTGATTGAGATACATCTCTATCTTCCGGATTCACCGACGACTCTCTGTTTATGTCAATGGACCTATCGGGCTAGATCGTACGGTGACTGCTAGATTGTCCCCCACAGTTTAATTCTGCATACAACTCGATAAATCTTGTGTTTGCTCCATCCGATATGCAAGCGTTCGTAACTAACGCTACATCATCATCATCTACAATATCCACAGCAACCCACTGCATTGGGTTGTCCGACGCACATCTAGCTGTCAATCGAGAGACCGATTGTCCGTGTTGTAATCTCAACTTCTTGTAAATCATTTTCATCAGATCGCGGTGGCTACATCCTGGTGGCATACGAAACATTTTACTTTCTCCTTCAAAAACTTGACCATTAGGCCCAACGTATCTACTCCCATTATAATAGACAATGGTTATTATTAAACCATTTCTATTAGCACTCATTTTGCGTTAATTAAAAAAACTAAAAAAAAAATTGTGTTTTGGAATGAAAATTTTTAAAGAACCTAGAACTTGAGCAGAAGAATGTGTGTCTGATGATTTGAAGAGGGGGGTATATATAGCACTAAATTCGCTGGGGTGAGTACCAAATTTACTTACCTAATTCGCTATACCATTTACCAAATTTACTTACCTATTTCGCTGTACCCATTTACCAAATTAAGTCCAAATATTACCTAATTCGCCTCCAGCCATGACAAATTACGTATCCAATTGTCACGTGTCCTTCTCTGCCCAATCAGACTGCCCGGTCAGCACCTAATTCGCTGACCAATCTAGCGAATTAGGTAACCAATTGTGGATTGTCACGTGGCAAAAAAGGGCAGGCAGGTCATCACTACTAGAAATACAGCTTTTTACGACATAGGAACGACGACGATTATTTGGTAACCGTCTTAGTATCATAGCCGGTGGCATTTTTGCAATTCTTTCGAAGTTTACCATGGTTGACAGGGGGAAACGAAGACGGGTATAAATAACCGTCATTGCTTTGCTCTATTTCAAAGACGGTTAAGTTAAAAAACCGTCTTTGTTTTATGCATATCAATTTAAAATTGAAATTAAAAAGGTCCACAATCATCTCCAACATAAGCTACTCACGTTTTCCTCTCTGTGCCCTACTCGAGACCTTCAACACCTTTACTACAAGAAGCAAAAAATCTCCTTCCCGACGGCCTACCTCCGACATTGCAACCTTGGTGTTCGAACTGATTGGAGCCCCTTCCCTCTTGTGCAGTGTCGTCTTCGAATTTGCGTAAGGTGAGGGTATTTTTCTTGGTGTTGTGTTATGGTTTAGGGGTTTTGAGTTGTTATACACATTCCAATACAAGGTTTTGAGTGGGTGAGTGTTTAGTAAGCATTTTTATTATGGAATCACTCTTAGAATAGTCGTTCATGGAGTGAAAGGTGTATTACCATTCCTTTTGGGTTTTAAAAGTGGCAGCTATGGTTTTCATTTGAATTATAAGAACATAATATTTTGGAGTATGCCCATTATTTTGGAGGAACTGCTTAATATGCATGCTGTATGAACTTTAACATATAAACCTGTTCAACAATTATATTATGCATTCTAAGTTGGAATTTGCTTGTATTGCTATATCACTCTAACTTGTTATTTACTTGTATTGCTCTATCATTATTTCACATGACATGCTATTTGTGTGGTGAAACTTTTATGCACTGGTTTGGATGTTGTTTCTATTATAACATCCTACCATATGTGCACTTCAATTGTGAACTCCCATCTGTTGGTTGTCAATCTGGTGTGGGACTTGGAGTCCAGTCACCAGGTCTTAGTGGTATTGGTTCCACCTCATTACCACAGCCACCCAATTCTGTCCATTCCCCGTATAGCAAACAATCATTGCTATCAGTTGTTTCCTAGGATGCTGAAGTCATGATTGTTCGTTCTGTCTAGCCACACATTAAGATAATGAATGATACATGACACCAAACGATGAGACCATATTGCCATAACAAGAACTTTGGCAATCCCCTTATCACAGTTAGATCTCCTCTCATTGGCAAGAGAATGATGTTGGTGCAATGGGGCAGACAACACAGTTTTCAACTATCTTTGCTCTTCCTCCTCTTCAAGTGAATGCCCTTAGCATTTTTCTTCAACCTCTTTCTCAGCTTTCTTCTCCTTCATATTTTCCACTCTTCGTTATCAAGTTAATGCCTTTAGCCTTCTCCATTTCAGCCTGTTTCTTTGCTTTCTTTTTCTTTAACTCTGCTTGTTTTGAATTATCTTCATGTGCTTTGAGAAACAAGCTTGTAAAATTCAACACAGTTACAGTAACTGCAATGAACAAATCAGTAACATGTAAGACATGTGACTTCTTTTTGTTTATACTGGGTTCAAATTTCAGATTTTTCTTATTGATAAGGGAGATGTAAATTAGTTCCACATAAATTTTCATTGAATTTGATATAAACTTTTTCTTTAGTAATAGGATATATCAAAATGGAATGGAAGTTCCATTAGATACACGAAAAATGCTAGGGAAATTAACAGTCTTTTTCTAAGTTTGTTAATAATCAGTTAAAATTTATTGAAATTACCATTTTAAATAAGTTATACTTCTCCAAATAATTCTCTCTCTTCATTTATATGAAAATAAAAATATAACCAACTAATATTGATAATTTGTAATAAATTTTAACCAAACATAAACAGAATTGTTAAGAATACTACAAATGAGAGTATCACTAACATTTCGAATGTATACATAACATTATAGTAAAAATACACACCTAATTTGATAATCAAACTAAATACATGCTTCCAATTTAAAAAGGAAAATTCAACAAACTTCTGAGATTATTTATTCCCTTCTAAGATAATCTACTATTCTATTAGAGATGCAGTATGCAGTTGATTAGACTGTGATCATGGGATTGACACCAACAACACTTGGAAGCACACTAGCATCAGAAACAAACAACCTTCAGCCTCCCATGTCTCCCGATTTTCATGAACTGCACCTTGTTTTTCACTGACCCCCATTCTGCAGCTCCCCATTTGATGTGCAGAACAATATATGTTCCATTTCTCAGCTGGTGAAAGTGCCCCCTCCATTGGACACACACTGTCCAAAAAGTCATGCACTTCACTTTCACCAATGCCATCACATTGAAGTCTTTGATCATCACTTCTGTGTGTTCCTACCTCAACTGCTCCTGCAGCTATAAGAATCCTCAGAGCTTGTTTCAAGCCGTCCTTCATTTTCTCCTTGTGAACTTCATTCAGCTTGTAGCTTATCCTTCCTTCTATTGTTACCTGTCGACAAGCCATGTCTCTTATTATTGTGATCAAATGTGAAGTTCTAGGGTAATTCAGCACTCTTTCTTTGAAGTCTTATCCTGATTCCCAAGGACGCATTGTTGCAAAGGATGCTGGTTCTAGCAAAGGTGTTTCAATTATGGCCCTTGAATCTGAATTGGAGTCTGGTGATGGCAATTTATGGACTGATGTTATTATGCCTCCCTCATACACTTTGCCTTTGAATTTTGAATCATTTCATTTTGGGAAGTATCCCTATGTCATTAGCACAGGGTGGAGATGTAGGTTTTTACCAATGTTCTTGTTTTTTAGTAAACTAGAGATTAACAAAAGGGGTGTCAAAAGTGATCCACCAGCAGAAATTGTCACTTTGGCCTCAATTTTGTAGCTTCATTGTGACTCTGCTGTTTAATGTTTTTGCCATCACTCCCAAACATTTATTCTTTCTGCCATTTCCACTCCTGTTACTTTCCAACAAGAACCTCTCAGCTTTGCATCCTGCTATTATCACTGCATATCTTTCAACTGCATCTGCAAGGCATGTAGCTTGAGTCACTTGTTTCTGTCCTTTAGGACAACCATAACCACATGAGCCACAGTTGGGATTCCCTCAAGATTTTCTTGGCACATAGTCAACCTTGAGGCCAAGATGTTGACACCCTTTTCTTAGCACTTGGTTTTGGAATCCCTGTTGTGAACAATGTTCAGTGACACCAATCCATTCACCCACATTTTCAATTGCAGAGAGATATTCTTGGCTTGACCACTCTTTTAACACCTTGTGTGGGGTTTTAATGCATGCTGACCAATTAACGATAGAGCCACCTCCCACTGTTGATCCTGCCAAAACTAGCACTCTTGAGTTCACAGAAGCAAGGATCCCTCCAGTTTCATATAGTTGATTCATGGAAGGTCCTTCTAGAGATGAATAATCCTGAGGAGTAAAATAGTCCCCTTTCTCAAGATCAACCACCTTGTGGTCAGCACTAGAACGAACAGCAGCTGCAACACCTCCACCACAACCTGAACCAACAACTAGTGCATCACATTGGACTTTGAGGATGTTGCTTTTGGAGTGTAGTGTAACATTGAGGCCTTTATTGGCAAGAGACTGTTGAAGAGTGGAGTCAGATTCATTCATGGTTTCTATAATTCCCTTTCCAAGGGGCCTAGTGTTGGAGGTTTTGGTTATTTTTCTCATTAGCTGGTACCTCATATCCAATGGCTTTCTGTGCTGGGTTATCACCATTGTCATCAAGATGAAAAACATTTGCAGAAATTTTCTATAACTGTCAATTTTTTTTAAAAAAAAAATAAACCTTTAGGCTCAAATAATTCTGGTCAATTTTCTATAACTCAAGTTCCTCATCTTATAATTTGGTTCAATTTGTTTTGATAAGTTTTAAAAGTTTCACTTTACTCTATGAAAATGTCTATTAGACTAAGTGGGCTCTTCCGTCAATTTATTATAATAACTTAGTCAACTTGGTAACACTAGACGAACTTTAAGAGATATCACATCAAATCAGCCTTGACAAAATCTAAAATTAACATAAAAAGTGTTCAATTTTAGCCAAATGTGATCAAGGCTCAATTTACAAAGTCAGATAAATAATAAGAAACCAAATTGATCTTTCTGTGAATTTACTATAATGAAAGGATGAATTTGGTCCAATAGAGTCACTTTAGTATTTTAAGGAACTAAAGTTAAACTTTTTTAACATAAACGATCAAGTTAAAAACAAAATAAAAATGGACTAAAAATTATATTTTAGTCAATTTTTAGCATGTTAAGTAGTCTAGTATGATTTCACTCTGTGCAGATGACAATGAACAATGATAGTTAATAAGAGAAGTTTGGACCAAGGCTGAACAATACCCAAGACAACAAAACAAACAGGCACAACACTTTGTAGTAAGCAAAGGTCAGTCTAATGGGTGTGAGGAACCTATGCTTCAACCACTTCTGCATAATCTTTTCTCTTTTCTCCAAAGATATGTTTCAGAAGTTGTTGATATAGGGCCCTTTTTCACCAACACAGAGGAAACCACAGAGCAACAAGGTGCCCAACCTTGTTGCCAGCAGCCATAAAACCACTCTAATCAATATTACTGACCTATGTTCCTTCATAATTGAAATGACCTATGTTCCTTCATAATTGAACTTAACATTGCCATATTAGCTACCATCAACAACAATTCACCCATAAAACCCATCTGCTGAATTTGAACAGCAGATTAATAATTGGCCCGAATGTCTTTGGTTTGAGTAAATCCAATTGTAACTTCTAATTGAACTGACCTATGTTCGTTCATAATATCAGTAGGTTAACATGGATGTGTTTTAGCTGAATAAAATATTCAATGATTTATCTAGTGTGATGGTGTTAGGGTGAGTTTTGGACTGGAGCTTTGAGAATAACAATTTATTTTGCATATTTGATTTGAAATAGTTATCTTGTTATACAGGTTAAGCAATCAAAAAATGTGAAGTGCATGCAGGAAAGGGAATTAAACGCTTGGTTCATGGTATGTATCTTTTCTGTGAGTAATCCTGTTCTTTAGTTGTGGTTTTTAGAATATATTGTGACAGTGTTTATATTTAGATAACATATACAATGGCTTATTATACCATGCTTAGGTTGAATACCTTGCATATATTTCTTAGCCCCCTGTATGTTATGTAGGTCTGAAACAAAATGGCTGTTATGACCTGTTTTTAGTACCACCTCTTAGCAACAAAGATGGACAACATAAGCTAGTGATTTCTTAGAGGATTACTTAATGTAATGATGTATAACTTTATGTTGAAAATAGATTTGTTTGCTTTGGAACAAATTTTCATTGTGAACTTATTTTTTTTTCTTTTACTACTAGTCATTCTAATGATGTCTTCGAACACAGATTTTAGAAACTCAAGTAGTAGCAAATAGCAAGGCCAATTTAGATAACAACATGCAATAGTTGAATGCATCACATGATATGCGGAAAAAAAAAACCAGTGGGATAAAAGCTGTCAGTGACTTTGTCTGTGTTATTGGCATTTGCTCCCCCCCATCACCTCTTCTGCGGTCTAGCTGTTTTTGTATCTAAATAATATAAATGATAATTTGTATGTCACTTCTCTGGACTCATACTCCTCCAACACCTTCCCAATCTTGTCCTTGACTTCCTCAAATGGCCATATAGGCCTGCTGCTCCCTCCACCACCCCAACATCTCAAGATTCTCTCCCCGGCAAGTCATTGCCTTTACCAATGACTTTGTCATTTGAAGCACTTTGCTCCCAATTGAACCTGTCCCTAAACACTGTGTTCCAATCTGTTGAAGGTGTTGTAACTTGTAATTGAACTGACCTATGTTCCTTCATAATATCAGTAGGTTAACATCGATGTCTTTTTGCTAAATATATACAACGCAATAAGACCAAACCTCTGATCCCATAGCTAGATACAATAATATTTTTTAGGAACACTGAAAAATGTAATTAACAAGTAACAACTTACATGTGAGTTAGACTTTCACAACTTTATATTGAGAACCTTGCCTAAGGGCTGGTAGGTTCTAGGTGTTCCATATGATGAGGAAGGACTAAATGGTTTTAGGGTAGATTCCTGCCAAAGGGCAGTAAGAGCATCCTTCCTTCTCTGCCTATGCTCCCTGTGTCTCCTTATTTAGCATTCTCAGCAAACTCAGCCCTGCTTAGAGCCTGTTCTGCACGTGCCCTCAACTCAGAAATATGATCTGATGCATTCTACAGCTCGTTTTTCATCAATGCTAACTCTGAAAATCTTCCAGCTTGCCCTACCGATCCTTGAACTCCATTTCTGCTTGTGACATGGTCATTGTTATTCTCACTATTTCTCTCTTCAGCTTCTGCCTTTGAGTGATCAACTTTGGAAACTTCAGTAACTTTTCCATTCTTGTGAGCCAACCTATGTTCCTCAGACTGAGATTTCAGCATTGCAATTTCCACCTGTGCTTCAATGTCACTGTCCTTGTTCCTGTGTAGTGCTGCTTTAGTCTCATGTAACTCACTTATGAGTGATTCATTAGTAATATTCAATGAATTTATTTCTTCCTTTGCAACAGTGAGCTCTTGTTTTAACTGACTCAATTCCATTTCTAGTGTCTCAATGTACACATAATGTTCATCAAATATTATCATAATATATTATTCTTCTACCACAGACTTATATTTTTATTTCCCACTTATTTCTCTTTCATCAAAGAAAGGGTAATTCATTCCCCTTTTTAATTATTGGTAAATTATTTTAAAAATATCGATCAACTCCTCTAGGAGAAGCAAGATATCAAAATTCAAATGAATCCGGCTTGCTCCTTTTAATTTGTTGGCCTTTTACATGTTGCAAGCTCTAAGTGTAGAATTTAGTTATTCACGGCACAGTGAACACTGAATAAAGTACTATGTTACTGCTCAGAATCCAAGCAGACACTCCTAGGAATTAAAGGTCTTTCTGTTTTAAAATTATCGTTGATTAATTTTAAACTATATTAAACTTAATATAAAAATCTGATTTTTTAGAACCTTGATGTAAACGAAATAGGATGGTTCTTAGGGAATGGGAAAATATTCACAGAGAAAGAACAGAAATTAGCAACATGGTCATAATAAATAGATATTGCAACAGATTAAGAAAAGAAAACAAAAATGAGTTACCAACTAACTGCTTGTGAGCACTAGTTGCTTCTGAGTGATTTGCATTCAACGAAAATGTTCTTCCCTTTGCCTTACTTTTCTCCTTCACAATTCCTCCTCTCGTAATGCTTCTTGACCAGCTAAGCCCAAAAATATATAAAATAGATTCCACCTAAAGACTTAAGTTATATAATAAAACAGACTCCACCTAACAGCTTAAGCATTCTGGAATCTGGAGAGTTAGTCCTTGAAATCTTATCAAATGCTGCATGACCAAGTGGTTATGAGTTCAACACTTACCACCCCCATTCTTCTATATGAATTGGATTTCAACACTCTTTCAAAACAAATCTTCGCACTTCAAGGCATACAACCAATCTTAAGCCTCTAACTAGAAGTTTAAAGTTTTGGAGAGTTGCTACTTCAACA
Organism: Glycine tomentella; assembly: GCA_007407185.1. NCBI lineage: Eukaryota > Viridiplantae > Streptophyta > Magnoliopsida > Fabales > Fabaceae > Glycine > Glycine tomentella. The sequence continues at coordinate 1,211,265 of PYAF01000666.1, read as the reverse complement.
CCAAATAGGGACAATATACAAGGGAGAATGGAATCAGCAAATCTAAAAGGTTTACTAATAATTTAAACTTAGTGCCTTTTACAAACCCCACCAGTTGGAGCTCTCTTTCTCTGATATCAGGTAACTAAAGCATACTTTTATAAAATATTCTTTTTAGAGGTAACATGAGCACTTTGCTCCTGGGATGAGATGTTGCTACAAAGAAAAATTACTAGTTAGTATAGTTGGTAGCATTCATGCTATTAGCAACAGAAAAAATTATTGCTAGAGTTTGCATCAAGTCATCAACCTCTCAGGCCTCAGCCAATGATTGCTTCTGGCTACTAGAACAAAAATTAAATAACCTAAAAACATGGGAGACATTTGATCTGAATCAATTCAGGTTCACATCCCTACCAAATCCCATAAAAAACCTCAGTTGAGGACCAACAACATAATAGTAAATTGAAAACATTGTCACGATCTCGTGTAGAAGAAATATTAACATAATACTAAATAAATTTTTCTGGATTTCTCACTGACACACGCGACATGGTAGAGTATGAGGCCATACCCTTGCCATTAGATAGACAAAAACATGGTATTGAGAAGGAACACTCGTGACCCAAGAGAATGTTTTGGATTAAAAGATATATTTTGGACTGAGAAATGCTATATTGTATAATTAAAATAAAATATATAATTAAGAGAATAAAGTTGTCATGTTTTCTTTTATTAGTTGAAATTGAACTTAAATGTTAGAAGATTTTTAATAATTTACGCATATTCATGGATTGTTTTTTTTTTCTGCATGGTTTAAGTAAGTGAGTTAAACCTTTAGTTGAGATGTAATAGATAATATAATGAAAATAAATAAAGACAAATACCTGGAAGAATGGTAGAATGAAGTGCTATTAAAACCTTTTTTGGTTGCAATTTCCACTTGGTTACCACAATAAATGTTTAAGCAGCAACCAACAAATACTTTATAATTCTTATGCAACTAAAATCCAGAATAAAATAACTGTACCAGAATAATCCCCAAAAACAAAAACAACACACAAACTGATGCAGCTTACGTAGTGTAACAGATATTGCAATCCAAAAGCCCTTTGATTCATTAGGATCCTTTCCAAATTGAGAAAATTCTCAAACTTCTTTAATTTTCCTCCCCTACCCAAATCTGTTGTTTATTATATTATATAGAAGTTGAAGTCTGTATTAAGTTAAGGAATTTCAATAGCAAATCTTAGACAAAATCAAATCTACAACATTGCTCATACTAATGGTCAATGACATAATGCCGAATCAAAATAAATAAATTCTGAGTGGCTCAAAAGCGTCAGCCTATTTAAAATAACAAATACGCACTAAAAAAGAGACAAAGAATAAGCTAATTTAGAAAACCACCATATTCATGTTGAAAAGAATGAGGGAAATCAGAGTGAAAGAGTTATAAAAGGCTGTTCTCTTGTAAACTGTAAACAAAAAAGGTACATCTAACATAGATTCATTTGGAGTATCCTGAGAGATTGAAAGAGAGAGAAACTTGACTTATTCTATGGATACTTGCCATTTGCCGTCAAACATGTGTGTCTATGACATTGTGTATGAAAATAACCTTGCATAACTATTATATGGATAATATGGGATGATAAACTAGTTTCTATGTTTTGGGGGACAAAGTTATTCTCATTCATAGTCACCTTATATGAGCAGTTGTGCATTCTGCTTGATATTTAACACCATAAAGATGTTTGTGTTTGTGTGTTAGCCCTTGTTTTAACTAAATTATGTTTGTTGTTTTAGGTCCAAGTTGTCCGCTCGGTTACCTCATAAAGACTTCTTTTGGTAGCTGCTACAGAACTCCTTTATACAACTTCAATTACATCTGCCCGTACAATCAATCCTATACTCCATATTTTCAGGTCTTTTTTATGAATAGTCTACTATTGTCATACTTTAATTCATTGTTTCAGCTTTGTAGTTTATTTTTTTCAACATGCATTGCATTGTATAACCTTAGTTTCTCGTTCAAGGTTCAACTCAATGATTAATACGGATAGTTTGGATTAATCGTTGAATTGGATCTTGAATTGTCCGTTTGGACAGTTTGGGAAGTAATGCATTTTATGCAACATTCATGCATGGACATTACTTATGGTTTTCTATATTTAATGAAATTTCGGTACACTGCAATTTGCTTTGTTCTCCGGCTACATACATATAGCGGGTGAATAAAACCTCCGCTATAATGTCGTGTAATCGGAGACAAATGCGAAATGCTGCCGAAATTTCATTAAATATAGAAAACCATACATAATGTCCATGTATGAATGTTGCATAAAATGCATTACTTCTTGAATGGGATAGGGTCACACCTGTTTGTATACATGACATACATAAACATGCATATAAGTTTTGTATTTAAAAGGTTTGTTTATCAGATGGAAAACATGGATCGTAGTTGGATGCAAGCACCACGTATTACGAATGAGTATGAAATTGGTGTTGAACAATTTATTGAATTTACCACCCGAAATGCACCATCGTTGAGGGGCAAATTCTTTTGTCCTTGTGTGAAATGTTTGAATGGGAGACGTCAATCCATAGATGACATCAGAACCCATTTAATCTGTGACGGCATCATTCCGACTTACACAAAGTGGATATGGCATGGTGAGTTGGCAGGCACGCAGGCAGTAAACGAATCTGTGTTTGTTGATGTGAACAATGAGGATCGTATAGAAGATATGATACGGGACCTTAGGGAAGAACGTTTTCATCAAGCCCATTCATTGCCATATTCAAAACTGGAGTCTGATTCAAAGATCCCTTTGTATGCTGATTGCACGTCCTTCACACGGTTGTCGGTGGTGTTGTCTTTAATTAATTTGAAGGCTAGATTCGGATGGAGTGACAAAAGTTTCACAGAATTGTTAGTACTGTTAAAGAAAATGCTTCCTGAAGAAAACACACTTCCGAATACTCACTACGAAGCAAAGAAGATCTTATGTCCTATGGGTATGCAGTACCAAAAAATTCATGCGTGCCCTAATGATTGCATCCTGTATCGCAATGAGTATGCAGATTTGCGCAACTGCCCCACTTGTGGGTCCCCAAGATACAAATTAGTTGACGATGATGGGAATGATGAAACAAACTCATTCAGTGGTAGACCAGCAAAGGTCTGTTGGTATCTTCCCATAATTCCAAGGTTTAAGCGGTTGTTTGCTAATGCAAATGATGCCAAAAACCTTACTTGGCATGCAAATGGGAGGAGTGCTGATGGAAATCTCTGACACCCCGCTGATTCTCCTCAATGGAAGACAATTGACCGTCTGTACCCACATTTTGCCAATGACCCCAGAAACCTAAGGCTTGCTTTAGCTTCTGATGGTATGAATCCTTTTGGTAGCCTATCCACTAACCACAGTTCATGGCTAGTGTTGCTTATGATTTACAACCTGCATCCTTCGTTGTGTATGAAGCGCAAATACATTATGTTGTCCATGATGATAGCGGGTCCACGTCAACCAGGAAATGATATTGATGTGTATTTGGCGCCATTGATAGAAGACCTGAAACAAATGTGGGTTGAAGGGGTTGATGTCTTTGATGGCCATCTGCAGGAAACTTTCAGGTTGCATGCCATGGTGTTCTGTACAATTAATGACTTTCCAGCATACGAAAATTTGAGTGGATATAGTGTCAAAGGACATCACGCATGTCCTATATGTGAAAAGCATACTAGCTTTGTCCAACTAAAGCATGGAAAGAAAACAATATATACAAGGCATCGTAGATTCCTCCAACCATATCACCCTTATCGACGATTGAAGAAGGCCTTTTATGGCTGTCAGGAAAATGAAATGGCGCCTACACCGTTAACAGGCAAAGAAGTGTATGACCGTGTGAAGGACATCTTGAATGTATTTGGGAAAACCCAACAGAAGGATGCATCTGACAAACACATTTGGAAGAAAAAAATCCATATTTTTTGATCTTCCATATTGGTCCGAGTTGGATGTTAGACATTGCATAGACCTAATGCATGTTGAGAAGAATGTTTGTGACAGTTTGATTGGCACCCTCCTGAACATTCAAGGGAAGACCAAGGATAATTTGAAGTCTCGGCAAGATTTGGTTGAGATGGGTATACGACACCAATTGCATCCAATTGAACAAGGTCGCAAAACGTATTTGCCCCCTGCAAGCCACACTTTGTCTACAAGAGAAAAAAAACAATTCTGTCAGTGTTTACGAACAATAAAAGTCCCACAAGGATACTCTTCTAATATAAAGAGCCTTGTATCCGTGAAGGAGCTGAAATTGGTAGGGTTGAAGTCTCACGATTGTCATGTGTTGATGCAACAAATATTGCCTGTTGCGATACGTGGTATATTGCCTGAAAAAGTTAGGGTTGCCATTACTCGTTTGTGCTTCTTGTTTAACACATTTTGTAACAAAATCATTGACCCCAAGCAGTTGGATGATTTAGAGAACGAGGCTGCTGTTGTCCTTTGTCAGTTGGAGATGTTTTTTCCTCCATCTTTTTTTGATATTATGGTACACCTAATTGTTCACTTAGTCAGGGAAATAAGGTTATGTGGTCCAGTTTTCCTACGATGGATGTATCCTATTGAGCGTTACATGAAAGTGTTAAAAAGCTATACGAAGAATCAATATCGTCCAGAAGCTTCCATTGTGGAAAGATATGTTGCCGAAGAAAGTATTGAGTTTTGTTCAGAGTACATGGATGCACTTAAACCTGTAGGAATTCCACAAAGTCGTCATCAACTGTCAGTGGGAGGTAAGGGGACAAAGGGATTCAATGTAGTGAGACTTAGTCGGCACCAGGTTGCACAAGCACATTTGTATGTTTTGAATATCACGAAAGATGTTTTGCCTTACATTGAAATGCACAAACAATATTTGCAACAATGTCACCCAAGAATGAACATCATGAACCGCCTACAAGAACATAATAGAACCTTTGTTAATTGGTTTAAAGATCAAATACTTGCTGATGACAGTGCCTCCAAGACTTTAAGACTGTTAGCTATTGGCCTGAATCTGAACGTTCCCACTTGGAAGGGGTATGACATCAACAACTGTTCCTTCTACACAAAATCACAAGATGATCATAGTACTTTCCAGAATAGTGGGGTCAGTGTCGATGCTGCTGCAGAGCACTTTTGTGGTCCATCAGATAACAATCCTATTGAAGCTATGATGCCTTACTTTGGAGTTATTATAGAAATTTGGGAGCTTGATTATACTGCATTCCGAGTACCTGTGTTCAAGTGTCAGTGGGTAAACGGTAATACTGGTGTCCATCAAGACCGATTTGGATTTACGTTAGTAGAACTTGGTAAGGTTGGTTACAAGGACGAGCCTTTTATACTGGCAGAACAAGCCAGACAGGTGTTTTATGTCCAAGATCCGTGCGATGCTAGATTTTCTGTGGTGTTACATGGAAGAAAGACGACCATTAGTAACCAAAATGATGAAGGTATATGTGACATTAGCGATATACCTGGTTTCTCTACAAGGATACCTTCCGTTATTGAGGACCAAGAGGTTGACGATGAACATGCAATTCGTGTTGATCATGATGAAGGTTTATGGGAGAACATTCAGACATAGTTACGCCATAACCAAGTAATGGTTTTATTAACCAAATTAACAAACAATTTAACAATGTTTCTATTCATTCATTACATTACATTTCAAATATATATGTTGAAAGTTATACATTTTAATATACTGATGTTTTCAGGTTTATGGCAACACCTCCTGTGTCCCCTCCTAATTCAAACGATTGCTCAAAATCGACATCAACGAGGACTAGACAATCCACCAAGCTAACAAGGTTGACATTGAGAACCTTGGATTCCGCTAGGCCAACGGTAAATGTCAATCCTAATACTGGGAGAGGATCTGGCAACAATAAAGACATGTTTCACAGCTATCTTGGTGTTGTGGCAAGAGACAAGATTCCTATTACATATTGCAATTGGAAAGATGTACCCGATTCCTTGAAGGATCTAGTATGGGATGATATTTTGGTAAGGTTGCTTATTAATTATTTCTTTCATGTTGGTAAACTCACTTTACAATACCTTCTAATCACAGATAACTGTATTGTGTCATTCTTTGTGAAGGCAAAATTTGATATCCCTGAACATGACAAAGCAAAGAAGAAAGTTATGTCATCGATGGGCACTAGATGGAGACAATTTAAGTCGACCCTAACTACTAAATACATCTATGCTGACCCTAGCTGCCAACGAAAGGACGACCCGTTAGTTGTGTATGGTCTGGACACACACACATGGGAGCAATTTGTTGAAAGCCGAAAATCCCTAAACTGGCAGGTAAACCAAAACTGTTGTCACATAAAGAGAGCAGGCATTGTCAATCATATGGGGTTGAAAGTGGGATACTAATGAATACTGTTTTTTACAGGGAGTTAGGAAAAAAGCCCAAGAAACTCAGAAATTGAATGACTGCCCACATGTACTGTCTCGTGGTGGCTATGCTTTGCTTGAAAAGAAGCTTATGGATGAAAAGATTAAGAAATGGCAACAGGATGGGATGAATACGGAGGATTCATCATCCATCATGCATCCTCCTTCTCCCATTCCAAGACAGCTGAAGTGGAAAATGGCAAGAACAAAAAAATATGGTTGTATGACATCTGTGGCAGCACAAGAAATAGCGGACAAAATTGTTAGTTGTTGCGTTGGGTAATTTTGTAGTATTTATTAGCATAACATGTGAAACTAAGTTACCTACTAATTTCATGAATGCAGGGCTCTTTAGAAGAACAAGCCACACAAGGGGAATTTGTTCCTCAAGGCCAACAGGACATTCTAAATACTACCATTGGAAAAAAGGATCACCCTGGTCGTGTTCGCGGAGAAGTGACAGGGGTGACAATCAAACAATACTTTGGACGCAGTTCACGTGCCTCTAGTGGTTCTTCTGCATCAATCAGTCCTGATCAATTGGCTGAAATAATCAAAAACATTAAGGAAGAATGCAAAAGAGAGTTAAAGGAAGAAATAAAGCTTGAGTTGTCGCAAATGGCCTCACCGATGTCACACCCAGTTCAACCAGACATAGACAATGTACTTGCAAGAGTCAGCACAAAGGGGAGTTGTGCGGAAAATGAAGCCAACCCATGTGCTGGACAAAATGTAATTGATGTTAACCCGTGTATGGGGTTGTATGTAAAACATTACGATTCCACACGGTTAGTTGCAATGGGCAAGGTTCATCCTGGGAACTCCACCATTCACAATGTACGTTATGCAAATGATATGGTTGTGCGGGTGACAGTTTCAACCATTATTGACGGGAACGCCAAAGTGCCCATCCCGAATGCAGAGATTAAGAAGGTCAGAGACGCTCTGAACACATTTGTTGCATGGCCAAAAAAGCTTGTGAAGGCAGTGTCACCTCAGGTACCTATACTAATATTTCAATTTACCTACATATGGTTTGTTGTAATGCAAATAAATGGTAAATATTTAATTACACTAACAATCACATGTGTAACACATTTAGGATCCCGAACAGCCTCCGAATAAGGACCTTGAAACGGTTTCAAGTCCAACTACTAGTGGAAGTGGGGTTGATGAATTGGAGGATTTGGTTAAGGTTGTACATGAACTTTATTACAAACCTGTAGCAGTGCCTTGGGAGGGGTCAAAATTTGGCCATCCAAATGTTGAATCGTCATTGTTCATAACATTTTCCGATGTCAATGAAATTCTAGCAGGGGATAGGTGTTTGAACATATCAGTACTGCAATTGTGGATCATGTAAGTGAATGTGCATTGAAATATTTCTTTTAAAAAAAGTAATTTACTATTGTGTTTACAAGTTAATATGTTTCATATCTTTCATTTCCAATACATTGATAGGTATATGGCGGAGTGGACCTCATCCTTGGCAAAGTTAGATGTGTATGCATTTTTTGAGCCTCAATCAATACACAATGCCAAGGACAGACGTGCACAAATTCAGGAATACATCCAAACATGGATGAAGGATTCCCAAAGAGAGCTGTATCTAGGAGCATACTTGAATCAGTAAGTGTAATGTTTGTATTTGTAGTATGTGTAAATGACCGTGCTAATTCTAAGTAACATGGTGTTGGAATTATGCAGGGCCCATTGGCAGCTTTTTATTCTATGTCCAAAAAATGATACTGTCGTATGGCTTTGTTCGTTGCGTAAGAAGCCAGATGTACACATAAAATCCGTAATTAACAAGTAATGTGTTCAGTACGACATACATGAATGCGCATAACTATTGTATGAATAATCTCATTGTCTCGTTTAGCCTTTAACAACATTTCTTGTGCTTGTCAATGTTTATCAGTGCAATGAAGAAATTGAAGACCACTACACCTGATAAAGCAAATCCACCTCCACCCAACTGGATTGAGTTAAAGGTTAGTCTTTCGATAAACCCTACCTATGCATGTACTGATATTTAACAAATGTTGGATTTAAACAAATGTTTGTTGTTTGTTTACTTATGTTTTAGAGCCATGTTCAACCTGGAGGTTATGAGTGTGGATATTATGTAATGTATTGGATGTGGAACATAGTAAATGGTGATGTCAACAATGACTGGACCTCGGTATAATTATAGTAACCCCTTTTCTAAAATCATCAGTTCATCAAATGAAATGAATATATATGTCTCACGTACATTAAAATAAATTTATATTTCCTTCACTAATATTGCAGTGCTTTCGTGATGGAACATCATTAGACATTGAACGGATAACAGTTCTAAGAAAGCAATGGGCATCTTATTTTTTGGAAGTTAAGCTTGGGATGGAAGATTCTGAATTTGGCCGCATGTTACATATAACTCAACCTTAAATGTTTACTTGGTTATTGTGAAAATTGTACAACTTGTGTTACATTATGAACATCGTTAGACACACGCCTATTGTTGGTGTGTACCCTGTAATGGGTGTCAGTGTTTATGTATGACTTTGATTTTATAAGTTATGCAGATCTTAAACAACTTACATTTATTTCCTAATTTATTAATATTGTCATTTACAAATTGTCAATCTGTGTACTTGGGAGTTTGCTGAACCACTTTGTGGATCAATAGACAAGTTGGGATTATCAGGTGCCTCAGGTGAAGAACATGCATATGAAGGTTCCAAAAATTTTAAGGACTTATAATATTGGCCTCCAATAGGTATGTTACATTTGTTACCAAGTTACGCAACAGTTTTTTATTACTATTTTAAAATTCCAGCTGTGCTTCAAGCTAGAGTGTGTTAGGATTGTGATTTTATCGTATTGTCTGATGTTTAATTTGCTTTATGCATTGCAGTTTCCCAGGAGTAAACTTTTACCAATATTTTGACCAACGAATTTTTGCATGGTATCCATAAAACTCAAACTATTGATGAGGTCCTGGATTGTTATGTTTTTTAATTTATTATAAATGATTATCATATTACATAATTTGATAGAGTTATGTATGTGGTTTAGTGTACTAGGGACCATGTTGGATTAGCGTGTAAGTACTTACATCTGAAACTGGTCATCATTTTACGGTGTCTATTTATGCATTCAAATCCTGTATTGGCAATGAAAGTAGTTAACTCATTATTAAATAGACCTTGCAATATACAGACACTAGGCCTTATTTGTTTACTAAGTGACAGAAAATGTTTTTTACTGTCGTGATCAACACACTACTACATAATATAGCTTTTACGACAGGCTTTCTACGGCGGTTCTCCAATGACCGTCGTAGTATATGGGGCGGTGGCATTTCCGTAAATAAAGCTAATATATCAACGACGGTCTTTTATAACCCGCAGTTGAAAATCGAATACTACATCGGTTTTGGGAAACCGTCGTAGTTTATGGCTGATGAAAAGTACAACATAACTCCAAACGACACCGTTTTATCCAGTTTAAGCTTTTTATCTCCTTTGAAGAAGGCAAAGTCATTTCTGCACAGCCCTAGCTGGAAGCGAAACCCTCCGAGCGCAGTCCAACCTCCAATGGTCCAACCGTCCAACCAAGCCTCTAGCTAGGGTCCAACTCCCAGTCGATCCGTCGCGCCGTGGTGCTTAGCCTTCATCTTCCAGGCCTAGTCACGCCATCGGTACAGTTGGGTATTGGTCGGAATCGCGCCGGAGTGAGGTTAGGGATGATGGTGGGTGGCGGATCTGGGTCATTTCCTTCCTCGTCACCGCTAACAACTACGACGAAAGAGGAGTTAGCCTCTGTTGATGGAGGATGTGAGGAGGATGTTCCTGTCATCGACTTGGGTTCTCAGAATAGAGCCCAGATTATTCACTAAATCGACGATGCGCCAATGCCACACTTGATTGTCAAAAAGACAACGATCTTGTTCCTATGCAGGAGCTAGTGTTTCCTTTCACCTTGATTGTCAAAAACTTTGAAAA
>PYAF01000666.1:1146848-1181868 GCA_007407185.1 Glycine tomentella | reverse complement strand
CTACCCAGTTGAAAAACCCAGAGAAACACTATCTCTATGCTTGAAAGAAACCCATTACAATAGAGTTACAAGATTTCACTATTACAAATAAATTGTAAAACCCAATCACTAAGCAAGAAAAGATATCACCTGATAATCCATTGATGAATGAATATGAATGAATCACAGATGAGAATGCAGATTATTACACCACAGATATACAACTTTTCTTGACTTTGATTGAAAGTAAAAACTTCAACACATGATCTTCATGAGTAATTGATTCTATGAAGCTTCTCCAATGTTTCTTTCTCAGAATTTCATCACTAATGAAAGCACTGATTGTTTGTGAATGATCACTAAATGAAAATCTCAAAAGCACTTGTTAATTCTCTTCTTCTTATTTTTTGTCGCAGTGACTTCTATTTATAACAGAATTTTTACCAAAAATAATCGATTAAATAAGCTCCTGTAATTGATTATTTCAACTATGTAATTGATTAATCCAAGATGGTAATCGATTAAAATGCTTATAGCTCATTCAAGATTCCAAGAACGAATAGTTTAATCGATTAAACCGACACGTAATCGATTAAACCAGTAAGTTATGATTTTTCTATTTAGACCAATTAATCGATTATGATTTCCTGTAATCGATTAAAACTGAATGACAGTTTTTACCAAAACATATGTGTAATCGATTAAAATATTTGGTAATCGATTAAGGCAATCAGAATAACTTTTCAATGTTTGCCTTTGTAATCGATTAAATCATTGAGTAATCGATTATAATGATCATTTCTAGATTTCAAAAGGCAATGTTAGAACAAAATAATCGATGTCACCAACCTAGTAATCGATTATTCCTGTGAAATATTATTTTTCCAAAAGCTTAAAGCCTTTTTAAATTTTCTAAATGATTTTCTTTGATTAATCCCATTAACCTAATAATCCTATATGTATGAATGATGCATGTTATGCAATATTGGATTATCAGATCATACATTTTCTTTTACATGATCAATTTGAACTTTTCAACGTAAAGCTTCCTTGATTCTTCCTTCCTTTTGCATGTTGAAAGCACAAAACTCTTTACTTTGATCTTCAATGATGCTTGGCTTCATCTGAATCAACACTGACTACCCAAGAATACCATGTTAAAACCTTTAGGATACTGAAGCATACCCTCTTGAGGTGTCAAGTATTCGACACTACCGAATACCCGAGTACCACAATTACCCTATCCTCCAAAGGTTACCTTATGTTTAACAATATCGTGTATTTGGCCCTGTCGAATACCCGAGTACCATGAGTATCCTATCCTCCAAAGGTTATCCTCTGTTAGGCAATGTCAGGCATTCGGCCTAGCAAAATACATGACACTATTATTAGCTTGATCTCATATGATTGCTTTTGGTTCATATCAGTGTCAAGTATGCGGCCTACCTAACACCTTATCACACATACTCTATAGGATAGTGTCTGGGTATTCAACAAGGCCAAATATCGAACACTCCCACCTTGCCTATAATTATTTACTTAAAGTAAATACTATCTAGATTAATTGATCAACAACCATTAAGGGTGGATTCAACTCCCTAATGATAATTACAGATACATTACCTAAAATAGGTAATCTTATGAAAGGGCCCACAAGTCCAAGGCCCACTAAGGTATGATAAGTAGTTATGCAAATATTGAGGTAAGACATTGTTGATTCTCATTTATTACCCTCATTTATTGCTCTCAACCGAGAACTTACTTAAGAGTTGGAGTGTCTTTTGTAGGTACCTTACCATTCGGCCTGCCAAATACTACTTGGAGAAGAAGAGAGCTCGTTCAGAGGACTCATACAAGAAGGAAAGTTACATCTCTACCATTTCCCAGGTACATGTGGCGCCCATCGTGGGGCCCAAATAACTCATGCGCCCCAATAAGAGCATGGATGCTACTAGATTGATGGTTGAGGCACAACAAGTAGCTCAAAAACTGATGACCGAACATGTTCCAAGAGTTAGAACCCCATTTCCTTACCTCAGTGAACATCACGGTGAAGCCATATGAGTGCTTCATGAGGAGATAGAAAATATGCAACGAAGACATGTCGAAGACATAGCAACGCTACAAAGGGAAAACGCTGATTTGAGAATGCAAAATTAGTGCCTATATCCCTCTCAAGTTGAAGTTCTCGCACCGTTTCAGGTGGAAGTATCCAATGTCACATACCAACATTTGATGGATAAAATATTCAAGGATCAAATTGGAAGAAACATGGAAGTATATGTTGATGACATAGTGGTCAAGTCTAATGAAGCCAAATCTCATGCTTGTGATTTAGAAGAAATATTTTCCCAAATCTCGAAGAATAACATGCGACTTAACCCTAAAAAATGTGTATTCAAAGTAGAATGAGGTAAATTCTTGGGTTTCCTGCTCTCACACAGGAGATAAAAGCAAATATGGATAAGTGTTAGGTCATTATTGATATAAGAAGTCCAAGGAATCTCAAAGAAATCCAAAGATTTGCATGCCGAATAGCTTTCTTGAAGATTCCTACCTAGGATAGCAGAAAAAGACAAACCCATCATGAACCTGTTGAATAAAGAAAAAAGGTTTCAATGAAATCAGGAATGCAAGGATGCCTTCCAAGTACTGAAGATAACATTAAACACACCACCACTCTTAGCAAAGTCGGGCATCCAAAATAAATTGATCATATACCTATTGATTTCTAGTGAAGCTGTGAGTGTAGCAACGGTTCAAGAGCATGAAGGAACCCAACACCTAATCTAATTTGTTAGCTGAGTTCTACATGACACTGAAACCTGGTACTACCTAATTGAAAAAAAATCATATTAGCATTAGTTGACGCAGCAAGACGGCTCCAGAAATATTTCTAGAGTCATTGACTAGTGGTTAGGACTGGTGTCCAATAGCAAAAGTATTAAGAAAGCCTAAGTTGGCTAGAAGAATGATGGCATAGTCAATTGAGTTGTCAAAATTTGACATTCAGTATAAGCCAAGGGGCCTATAAAAGCACAACACTTGGCAGATTTTATCAATGAGTTGCACCCAACGGGTCATTTTTAAGACCAATGGTGAGTGAAACATGTGGACGAATCCTCCAATCGAAATGGTTGCAGAGATGGAGTCTTGTTAGAAGGACCAAACCAAATGACGTTGGAGCACTCTCTCAATTGAACTTCAAGGCCTCTAATAATCAAGAATATATGAACACTTCTAGTCGGCCTCAGGCTAGCCAAGGAAGTTGGAGCAAAAAATATAAAATGTTAGAGCAATTCAAAGGTGATAGCTGCACAGATTAATAGGGAATTCCAAGTTAAAGAGCCCCCAAATATTGAAGTATTGTCATGTTTTTATGAAGCTATAGGATGAATTTGAAGACATGCAAGTTGAGCACACTGACCGAGATCATAATGAAAGAGCAGATGTGTTGACTAGGGTAGCAAGTGATAGTTGCAAACCTTGAGACGTGAAACATTACTAGACACAGTTGCAAACCTTGGAAGACAAGGTAACCTTGGTACTTGGGTATTCGATAGGGCCAAATACCTGACACCTCTAGGGGGTATGCATCAATATCCTAAAGGTTTTACCAGTGTATTCTTGGGTAGTCGACTGGGTCGAATACCAATCCGATATATAGACTGCCTAGAGTAATTGATAAACAGCCATTAGGGGTAGATTCATCTCCCTAATTATAATTAGAGATACATGACCTAAAACAACTAATCTTATGACATGGCTCATAGGTCCAAGGCTCACTAAGGCATGTATAAATAGCTATGCAAATATCGAGGTAAGACACTATTGATTCTCATTTATTACCCTTATTTATTGCTCTCGACCAAGACCTTACTTGAGCATTGATGTGTATTTTGTAGGTAACCCATCCTACGACCTATCAAATACTACTTAGAGAAGAAGATAGATCATTTAAAGGACTCATACAAGAAGGAAAGTTACATGTATACCCGTGTGCAAGTACATTTGGCGCCCACCGTGGGGCCCAGGTAAAACTCTCAGTGCCCTAAGAAGAGCATGGTGCTACTAGATCGATGGCGGAGGCACAACAAGTAGCTCAACAACCGAAAATCGAACATGTTTCAAGAGTTAGAACCTTATCTCCTCAACTCAATGAAGATCACGGTGAAGCCATACAAGTGTTTTGGGAAGAGATAGAAAATATACAACAAAGACTTGCCAAAGACATAGTGGCACTACAAAGGGAAAACACTGATTTGAGAATGCAAAATCAGTGCCCACATCCCTCTTGAGTTAAAGTTCCTCCATCGTTTTAGGTGGAGGTATCTAGCGCATCGCAAGCCAATCACATGTTAGGAACCGTTCACCCGACTAACACCAATACTACGTCACTCATCCCCACTCCTAGAAATTCGTTTCTAGTCGGAATCATAGATACACCCCTACCTTCTATCAGGAAGGGGGTGACACTAGATAAATATGAGGTACCAATGATCTAGATGAACACATTGGCATCTATGTTGCACAAGTAGGGCTCTATAGGATGGATAATGTCATCCTATGCATGGTATTCCCAGCCTCGCTTAAGGGCCAGGCACTGAGCTGGTTCACTCAGCTCGCACCCAACTCCATAAATTGCTTTGGGACTTTGACAACCAGGTTTGGTTCAGTTTGCAACTAGTCGGCCACACCACTTAACATCAGTAGTGATGGTTAGTTTGCGATAGGAGAAAAAAGAAACATTATGGTCTTTTATGTAGAGGTTTTCTAAAGTTGCTTTGGATATCAAAAATCTGGATCCAATAGTAGCTATGCATCACCTAGTCATGGAATTACAACAGGGACCTTTTATTAACAACCTTTGTAATAAGCTAACAATAAATCTTGATGATCTTCATTGTCGAGAAGCTAAGTACATGCAATTAGAGGAGCTAATCAAATACAACCGGCATCTAAGAATTGAAGCATCGGGATCAAAGAAGGAAGCCAAAAGAGATATGCAAAAAGGGAAAGAGCATGCGTGCTAGCCCCGCTAAAATTATTACACTTCCCTTAACGCTAGTAGATCAAGGATCTTGGAGCAAAGCCTTGCTACTAAAGTTTTGGCAATGCCAAAACGTGCTAACACTCCACTAAGGGCCAATCCCTCAAAACACTATTGGCACCACAAGAATAAAGGTCATTTGCGGAAGAATGCACAACACTTAAAGACAAGATCGAGGATCTCATCAAAAAAGGATGTTTAAAGTATTTTTTCTACCAACCATTCTCTCAACATCAAAACTTCAGGTACCAAGACCAAGACAAAAATCACACCATGGGACAAAATAAGCATAGGAGATAAGAACGACCAAGCAATCACTCCAAAGAAAGGAAAGAAAAAATGGATCAAACCTAGAAAAGAGATCATCTAGTGTCTAGGGGATAGTTGAGTAGTTGCAAACTGGTCGAATTGTTTCCGATTCAGACCTATGCAGTAATCCTTTAGGTGGATCTCTACTGGCAGCCCAAACATTCCATTGGTGCCCTACCCGATAGTATTGGGAGTGCCTTCACATTCTACCATTTATTTCTAATAAAAAAAGTTACATAATTAAATTAATATGATAGCCTATTCTTCTATTTTAAAAAACTAAATTTTGAAAACTTATAGAAATCAAACATAAATACCATAGATGAATGTCTTACCAAAAGAATGCCCTTCACACACATGAAGTGGGCAGGATAAATGAAATAAGGGGCCATCATTCAATTTGAGGTGGAGTTGTGGCAACGACACAAGGAAGAAAAGGTTCAATACTACGTCCATAGCAGAATTTGGTGCGATACAAATAGGAGGAAGATGGAGAAAAGAAGAATGTGAGCGAGGGAAGATAGGAGAAGGGTAAGTTGAGAATAATAAATAATTTGTAGGTGTAGGAAGCAAATTCTTATAGTTTATTTATATATCAAAAGGATTCTCATTTGATTTCTCATATTTTAAGAATTATAATTATATGCTCGCAATTCTTTTTCTTTCTCATATAATCCTTATAATTTTTCAATTGAACATTGTTTTTGTTTATTGGTTTCCCCTCTAAACATTATTGATTTTTACTTGATTCCGTATTTTAAAAAGGGAGACGAAAACATTCCGAGTGTATTTGATAAACATCAAGGAATAGAACAAGCAGAATCGTACATGACAAAGTTTTGTTATGTATTGTTTGGTGGATAATGGACGGTATAGGCAAAAGAATATGTAACTCACTACGATACCTTTTTTAATATTAATAATGCTAATAAAATTTATATTATTGTTATCAGATAAATATATAATTACATAATAATTATATATTATGATATATATCAAACACATATATTATCAAATTTACTCTTTTAACTTGATCTAGCAACCAATAGGAAAAAATGATAGAGTATAGGAGTGGTTTTGAAGTTAACAATCGTGAAAAAACAATTCATATGAGTAAATGAACGTGATAATAGCGAGAAAGATAAAGAGAGAAAAATAAATAAAGAAAGTGAGTATTTAAGTCTATATTGTACTTTTGAACAAAAAGTTGTTTCCTATATTATTGTGCTCATCTCTGTGTGCACCACCTTGGTAGCAAGGGAGAGTCTTCCTATGTGAAGACCGCAAATTCCTTCATGAAGTTCACGCATGACATATACTGCATGCTGGTTGTCCAGGCACTTGAGTAGAGGTATTGTCAACCCTCTTTTGAACAACTCGCCATCAAGGAGGACGTAGTAGTTGCGCTTTGTTCTCATCTGACGGTAGTGTCCCTTGAATCAAGAAATTTTTGTATGGGGTCATCGGGTTTAGTTCCTCCTCTTCCCCTGCCATGACTTCTTGGGTGTCAATAGTAGGGGTTTGGAGCGTTTCCTGGATAATAGTCTTGAGGTGCTCGGTCTTTTTGGTGTTGGTTAGCTGGGAGACCAGGTCTGCTCTGGTATTGCTCTCCCTGGGTATGTGGTACATTTTGAAATACTCTAAGTTGTCGATGAGCATTTTTGCAATGTGATAGTACTGAAGGAGTATGGTCTCCTAAGTTTGATATTTCTTAGTGACCTGTCCTTGGAAAAGTTGTGAGTCGGTTTAGCATCTCAGTTTCTTAGCTTCGACTTCCTTTGCGAGCTTGAGGCTTGCTATGAGTGCCTCGTATTCGACTTGGTTATTTGAGTCTTTAAAGTTAAGCTTGAGAGCTTTCTCTAAAGTGACATTGCCAGGCCCTTCAAGGATGATACATCATCCACTTCCTTTCACATTGGATGTTCCGTCAACATAAAGATTCCAATAGTTTGGGGTGGTTTGGTTACTGCCAGTGAACTATACTAGGATTTCTGCTATGAACATTATTTTCATGGGGCAACGAGGTTCATACTGGAGGATATGCTTTGAGATTTGACGATCATGTCGTCAATATATACCTCAAAGATGCAGTCCATCAATCGTTGGTATGTGGCCCTTGCGTTTTTTAGGCCAAAGGACATGACTCTGCAGCAAAAATTGGCGTCTTCAGTGATGAATCTTTTTTCTCTTCATCTGGGGCATGCATTCTGAACTGGTTATACCCAAAATATGCATCCAAGAAGCTCGGCACTTGGAAACCAGATGCCTCGTCAACCAGCCTATTGATGCTGAGCAAAGGGTACGCATCATTGGGACATGCCTTGTTGAGGCGGTGTAATCAATGCACATTCGCCATTTTCCATTGCCTTTTTTTTTACCATAATGACATTGGCGAGCCAGGTAGAGTACCTGACCTCCCTGATGAACTTAGCTTTGAGTAGTTTGTCCACCTCTTCTTTGACTGTCTTATGCCGTTCATCGCCCATCTTCCTTTTCTTTTCTGATACTGGCTTGGCCTGAGGGCAGATGGCCAGTTTGTGGCATATAATACTGGGGTGGATGCCTGGCATGTCAGATGGTTCCCAGCAAAACAGGTCTTCATTCTTGTGGAGGACGTCAGCTATGCGCCTGTGCTCATGGCTAGTGAGGTTCTTGCTGAGTTGTGTGCATTGGCCGAGTTTGGATTCGAGCTGCAGCTTGATGAGTTCTTCAATAGGCTTCGGGCCCTTGTCGATGGTGTCGTCACACGAATCCATGTCGCATGCACCATCTTAACTTGTGCCATTGACGGTAAATGTTTGTATTGGAGACCCTTCATCCACGTTCATGACTTGGCTGGTACCACCTAATGTGGGGTGATGTTTGTCGGGTTCCTTGGTAGGAGGATATGGTGCCATTTTTAGGTTTTCTGCATAGCACTTTCGAGCTTATTTTTTATCTGCCTCTAATAGTTACTATTTCTCCTATCAAGGTATGGAACTTCATCTTGAGATGAGGCGTGGAGACGATGGCTCCAAACTCGTTCAATGTTTTCCTACCAATCAAAGCAAAGTTAGAGGTGTCTACATCGACAATCAAATACTTGAATGTGAAGCTCCTAGAGAGTTGGGCTTGACCGAAGGCGGTCATGAGGTATATGTAGCCTCTAGTCTCTACCCTCTCCCCTGCAAAATCGAGGAGAGGTCCAAAGTAAGGATGGACCATGCTGATGAGACCTCAAGTTTCTGGAATTTCTTCCAGTATAGGATGTCTGCGGAGCTTCCTTGGTCAATGAGGATCTTGAACACCATGAAGTTGGCGATCACGATGAAGACCACCATGAGATCATCTTGGTTGATAGGGTTGGTGCCCTTGAAGTCGCTGTCAGTGAAAAGGATGGGCGGGAGACTCTGTGGTGGTGGATCATTAACAAAGTTGATGTCGATGTCCTGGATGGCGTAGAGGTGTCACTTTCGTGATTGGTTGGACAGTCCTTCATAGGAAAATCCGCCTACAATAGTGTTGATTACACCTCAGATTTTCTAGGCGGGCTCATTTTCCTATTCATGTAGAGGTTGGCATTTGCATCTTGGCTGGTAGTGCCTCTGCCTCCCTCTTGGTGTTCTCTAGTTCTTGTTGGGTGACTTCCGGGTCTTTTCACAAACCGGAATAAGTACCCAGCCTGTAGGAGTTCTTCAATTTTATCTTTTAGGCCCCAACAGTTTTCTGTGTTGTGCCCGCTACTACAATGGTATCTGTAGTTTTTGGTATTGTTGGTCTCGGGCCTAGGAGGAAGTGGTGGGGGCAGTTTTACGGGTATCTCTATGTTGAAGGCATCCTCCATGATGGTGGTGCGATTAACCGTTAGGGGTGTGTAGTGCCCATACATGGGTCCCCCTGGGAGAGGCTGTCGCTTGTCCAGCTTGTGCCTTTTGTCCGACTTGTCCATCTTGGTTACTCCTTCTTGTTTGTCGCAACCAGCCGATCTCATCATATGACCTCTACTACATTGGCCAGTCTATGACAGGCAGGCAATGAGTCTCTTCGGAAATCCATGGACAAATTTGGAAGAATTGTTGTCTAGATCCAAAACCTCAACCCATAGGTGGCATTGCACTCCATGTTGTTAGTCTTGAGACAAGGTAAGTTCACAGATAGCCTATGCAAGAAACCCCCTTCTAGCATGGACGAGTTACGCAAATGAGACAAGGGTTACATCCAATGGAGGAGATGTCGAGGTTCATGAATGAGGTCCGACAAGCCAGACAAAAATGCGACAAATAGGAAGGATAACCCAAGACCAACCCACACAAATCGGACAAAAGGCATAAGCCATGCAAGCGATAGCCTCTCCCAAGAGGACCCAGGTACGAGTGCTACACACCCTTGACAGTCAATTGCACCACCATCATGGAGGAAGCCTTCAACATGGAGGTACCTGTCAGTTTACCTCAACCACTTCCTCCTAAGCCAGAGACAAATAGGACCCAGTACTGCAGATACAATCGCAGTAGCGGTCACAACATACAAGACTGTTGGGCCCTGAAAGACAAAATTGAAGAGCTCATACAGCCTAGGTATACATCCCGGTTTATGAAATGACCCGATAATCACCCAGCTGGAACTAGACCGGGGGACACTGAGAAGACCAACCCAGGAACCAGGATACCGATAGGAGAAGAGACAGAGTAGAAACAAAGGGAGACAGAGGCAATTCCAACCCATACTCGAATGTCAACCCCCACAAGAATGGGAAAATGAGCCCCTTAGCAAATTCGAGCTGTAATCAACACCATCGTAGGAGGATTTTCCTACGAAGGACTGTCTAGCCACTCTCTAAAATGGTACCTTCACGCCATCCTAGACATCTACATCAATTGCATTGACGCTCCACCACCAAGGAGTCTCCCTCCCATTACCTTCACAGATAAAAATTTCAAAGGAATCAACCCTGTCAACCAGGACGATCCTATGGTGGTCTCCATAGTGATCGTCAATTTCATGGTATCCAAGGTCCTTATTGACCAGGGAAGTTCCACAAACATCCTGTATTGGAAGACTTTCCAGAGACTTGAAGTCTCACCAGACACGGTCCACCCTCACTTTGAACCTCTCTTCGGCTTTGCCAGGGAAAGGGTAGAGACCAAAGGTTATGTGGACCTCATGACCACTTTTGGTCAAGGCCCACTCTCGAGGAGCTTCACTATCAGGTATCTAATTGTCGATGCAGACACCTCTTATTTTTCTTTAATTGGCAGGAAAACATTGAACGAGCTCGAAGTCATCGTCTCCACGCCTCACCTGAAGATGAAGTTCCCTACCTTGATAAGAGAGATAGTCACTGTCAAGGCATACCAGAAGCAAGCTCGACAATGCTATGCAGAAAGCCTAAAAGTGGCACAGTATCCTGCCACCAGGGAGCCTAGCAGACATCACCACACATTGGGTGGTACCAGCCAAGTCATGAACGTGGACGAAGGGTCTCGAATCAGGACCCTAACTATCTACGCAGCCTACCAGGATCACACATTTGATATGTATTCATGCGACGACACCATCGACAGATGACCAAAGCCTATTGAAGAACTCATCAAGCTGCAGCTCAGACCCAAACCTGGGCAATGCACGCAGCTTAGCAAGGACCTCACCAACTATGAGCATAGACGCATAGCTAACATCTTTCACAGAAAGGCGAACTTATTTGCATGGAAACCATTTGCCATGCCAGGCATTCACCCTAGCATCATATGTCACAAGCTGGCCATCTGCCCTCATGCCAAGCCAGTATCACATAAGAAGAGAAAGATGAGAGACAAGTGGCGAAAAGCGGTCAAAGAGGTTGTAGATAAGCTGCTCAGAGCCAATTTCATCAGAGATGTCAGGTACTCCACCTGGCTCGCCAATGTTATTATGGTCAAAAGGCCAACAACAAATGGCGAATATGCACCAACTACATCGACCTCAACAAGGCATGTCCTAAGGATGCATACCCTTTGCCTAGCATTGACAGACTTGTCAATGATGCGTCTGGGTTCCAAATACTAAGCTTCCTAGATGCCTACTCTAGGTATAACCAAATCATAATGCATTCCTCGAACGAAGATAAAACAACATTCATCACCGAGGATGCCAACTTCTGCTGTAAGGTCATGCCCTTTGGCCTAAAAAATGTAGGCACTATATACCAACAGCTGATGGACTGATTCTTAAAGTAGCAGATCAAATGAAATGTTGAGGTATACGTTGATGACATGATCATCAAATCTCAAAGCATAGCCCAACATGTGGTGGACTTAAAGGAGGTTTTCTAAGAAATTTGAAAATACGACATTCGCCTGAACCCGAAAAAATGTAATTTCGGGGTCAGTCGAGGCAAGTTCCTAGGTGTCATGATCACACACTGAGGAATTGAAGCCAATCCTGACAAATGCACAACAATATTGGAGATGCACAGCCATACCAATGTTGCAAAGGTTCAAAAGCTGAACGATAGGTTGGCATCTCTATCCAAGTTCCTCCCGAATCTCACCGAAAAAGCGAAGCCTTTTTACAAACTGCTCAAAAAGACAAAACCTATTCTATGGGACAACGCTTGCAAGCAAGCTTTCTTGGCCTTCAAGAAAACCATCACTACGCCGCCTGTCCTGAGTCAACCCAGACTGAGAGCACCACTACTCCTTTATCTCTTCATAGCTGATGAAGTTGTGAGCTCAGCCCTTGTTCAAGAGGAAAGGAAATTTCAACTTCCTATATATTTTACCAGTCGTATACTCCACGATGCTGAAAAGAGATATCAGATGATAAAGAAGATAACACTTGCACTTGTCACCTTAGCCAGACGCCTCCGGTCGTACTATCAAAGTCATCAAGTGGTAGTCAAAACAAACTATCCCATTAAATAAGTGCTGCAAAAGCCTGAACTAGCAAGGAGGATGGTGGCATGGTCCGTAGAACTATCAGAGTTCGACCTCCACTAAGAACCTCGGGGTCCCATGAAAATATAGTTCATGGCAAACTTCCTTGCTGAATTCGTTGGCAACCAAACCACTCCAGACTGGTGGAACCATTATGTGGACGAAGCATGCAACGTGAAAGGAAGCGGGCATCATCCTTGAAAGGTCTAGCAATGTCACACTAGAGCAAGCCCTCAAGCTCAACTTCAAACCTTCAAATAACCAAGTTAAATACGAGGCACTCATAGCAGGCCTCAAGCTTGCAAAAGAAGTCGGAGCTAAAAGACTGAGATGCTACACCGATCACAGCTTATCCAAGGACAGATCACCAACAAATATCTGACTAAAGAGACAATCCTCCTCCAGTATTATCACACTGCAAAAATGCTCATTGACAGCTTCGAGTGTTTCGAGATGTATCACATATCAAGGGAGAGCAACATCAAAGCAGACCTACTCTCCAAATTGCCATCACCAAAAAGACCGGGCATCTCAAGACTATCATCCAGAGGAGAATGAAGCCCGATGTCTAGAAAGAAAGGCCAGCTACTACGTCATCCTTGATGGCAAATTGTTCAAATGAGGGTTGATAACACCTCTACTCAAGTGCCTTGACAACCAGCAGGCAAACTACTTCATGAGAGAACTCCATGAAAGGATCTGCGATCTTCATATAGGAAGACGCTCCCTTGCTACCAAAATAGTACGAGCAGGATACTATTGGCTAACACTAAGGACCGACACCCTTGATTTCACTAGGAGGTGCAGGCAATGTCAGGAATTCGCAAATGTCCCACGAGTTCCTCTTGACAACCTCAACACTCTGACTTTCCCTTGTCTTTTCGCCATGTGGGGAATGGACACACTGGGCCTCTACCAAAAGCCCTAGGAGTAGTCAAATTCCTACTGGTGGCCATTGATTACTTGACCAAGTGGATAGAGGCAAAGCCGTTACGAGAAATATCCGCCAGCGAGGTAGAAAGTTTCACCTGGAAACATCTCATATGCAGGTACGATCTACCCTATGCCATTGTCACCGATAATGGTACGCAGTTCAAAGCTCAGACTTACGAAGATTTCCTCATGAGGTTAGGTGTCAAACATCTAGTCACTTATGTCGAGCAACCTCAGACCAACGGTCAAGTAGAGGTAGCCAACAAAGTTATCCTCAATGCCCTACGCACAAGACTTGACAAGTCTAAGGGTCTATGGAAGGACGAAGTCTCCAATATAGTTTGGGCTTATCATTGTTCACCCCAAAAAACTACTAATGAGACTTATTTCCAACTCATCTAACGCACAGATTCCATGATCCTCGTTGCGGTCGAAGAACCATCAACAAGATTAACATAATGAAGAAAACATGAGGGTCAAACTAGAGACAAAGAACAAAATCCAAGACATGGCTAGAATCAAAGAAGAAGCCACCAAGCTCCGAGTAGCAAGAAGATACAACACCAAGGTTCAACCTTGAACCTTCTAACCAGGCAACCTCGTGTGGCGAGTCCGGGGTGAAGCCAGAAAAGATCCCCACGCAGGAAAGCTTGGATCCAACTGGGAAGGCCCATTCAAGATCATCACAAGCCTAGAAAATAGAGCCTACATACTATAAGAACCATATGGTAAAGAAATTCCAAGAACATGGAATGCTACCCATTTGAAGTTCTACTTCAGTTAGCCTATCGAAGACCAGATGGTGTACTCTTTTTCGTACTCGAGTCTTTTGTCCTAAGAAAAACTTAGGGTTTTGGTTTGAGAGGCTTTAACGAGGCACATCCAAAGAATAAAAGGGAATATGTACTCAAATGCTATATTGAATAAAACATACCTCTCTTTAAATTTTATTTATTTGTGTCAACTTTGCAGGAACACAACAAACCAAGGATGAGCAGTTCCCTAGTCCAAAGGCTCTTGAAACCCAAGGTTCGCCCTTGGTGAGTCTCGATCTCCAAAGGTTCGCAAAACCCAAGGTTCGCCCTTGGTGAACCTCACCAAAATCCAGGACGAACGCATCCCTGTTCAACCTCCAAAGTTGCAAAATCCAAGGTCCTCCTTTGGTGAACCTCTCAGCAAAATCTAGGACTAGCTCCTAGTCGATCTCTAAAGGTTCGCAAAACCCAAGGTTAGCCCTTGTGAACCTTTCAGCAAAATCAAGGACCAACTCCTTGTCAATCTCCAAAGGTTCGCAAAACCCAAGGTCCGCCCTTGGTGCCTCTCAACAAAATCCAGGACCAGCTCCTGGTTAATCTCCAAAGGTTCACGAAACCCAAGGTCCACCCTTGGTGAACCTCTCAACAAAACCCAGGACTAGCTCCTAGTCGGTCTCCAAAGGTTCATAAAACCCAAGGTCCGCCCTAGGTGAACCTCATTCTCCAAAGGCTTGTCAAACCCAAGGTCCGCCCTTGGTGAGCCTCCTCGTTACTAAGTTTCCCCTACACGGAAACTCAAGGTATGCACAGTCTACCCTTGACGTGCTTTATTATTCCTTAACTTTATTCTTGTAGGAGTACAAGTTTGTAGGAACACAAAAGTCCAAGGTCTTCCCTTGGTGCACAAAACCTAAGACACACTCTTGGTACCATTCCTTTGGAACCACGACAAGCATGGCCAAAGGTTCAGTCATTCATCCTCGAACAAGGGGTAAAACGAGACCCCACCAGACTGGTCAGCAAGACCTTCAACTTGGTGGAAATCCAACTATCTCCTCATAAGCATCAAGGGAGAAGCTTCATAAAGCGAAGGTCAGCAAGACCTTCAACCAGGTGGAATTCCAACTATCTCCTCACAAGCATCAAAGGAGAAGCTCCGCAAAGCAACAAGTGCCATCATATAAATGACAAGACCTTTAATTAGGTTAAAATCAAACCTGAGATGATTTCGTGTCACCTAAGATTCTCAGCCTTCGTCACGGTCTTATCTCTTACCAAGCAAGGACACTAGCCACGACAAGGTGAATTATCCATGCCATTGCAAAACATCGCCTAATCAAACGGAGACAACATACAAGACATATGATGAAGTGCTTTTAGTTAAATATTTTTCTATCCTTCTTAGCTTAATTGACTTCTCTTGGACTTTTATTTTTCCATTCTAATTCAGTTTTTGTCTTAGGCAAGTAAGTGGGCTTAATTGCTAATTGTAGCGTATTTTTGGATTTTATGCTCACTTGACCTATTTGCCTTGTATAGGACTTACAGAGCTCTACGGAACCCTGAATGGAGTGTTCTAGTAGTCCCTAGAAAGATAACAAAAAGATCTACAAGTTTAAGCCAAGGCTAATTCTTCCATTTGGAGGGTCATTTTGGGCTTCGAAGTCAGAATCACTGCACTTATATTTTAGGCTGCGAATTTGATTTTTATGGTTGTAAATAGTAAATAATTAGAATTAATGGATTTTGTTCATGGTCCATTCTTTTCTTCAGACTTAGTCACTACATATTAGTGACATTGGACAGATTTTAACACACTTTACATTACATTTCATTTAATAAAAAATAGTTTTACATTTCTCTCTTTAAGTTTTTAGGATCAAACCCTTGTTCTTCATTTTCTCTCAATTGTTCTTCATTGTTCTTCATCTTCTTCATTTTCATCTTGCTATCCTTCTATTTTACTGCACTTATTTCATGGGGCTTTCCATGGTGATGATCATGGAAGGCTAAATCATCAATCAATCCAAGGATCCAACTCATGCAAGAGAAGAATTGGAGTTCCGGTTTAGTATTTCGAATTCTATTTGAATGTTCACTTCTTCAATTTCTATTATGTTTTCATGATTATGAATGCATTTAGGATTGAAAGCGAGTTAGGATTATGGATTCATGTCCTAATTTCGAATGATAATCACAAGATTAATTGAATGATATTTTAGTTAGGGTTGTGGTTTCAATTAATTTAGGAGTAGAGTCGATTGAATTGCTTCTATTGAGATTCAATGAATGTTCATGATAGAATCAATTTATGAGAATGATGATGATTCGAATAGCTTGATTTGGTGAATTGGATTGATGCTTTCGAATCTGTTTTACTTTACTCCTTGATAATCTTGTTAATTTCTGCATTGTTCTTTAATTTTAGTTTGTGTTCTTGCATGTTTTACTTTGCGCATACCAACTGTTCGACAAAATTCTCCCTTATTATTACCAATGATTTGAAGCTAGAACCATATTGACCCCATCATCCTGTTCTTCACTGGCACCCTCCTCCACAACAACAATTTCTTCCTTGTCAAGCAAAACACCATCATTCACATCCTTGAATGGGTCAAAGAGACCCAGGTAAAGGTCCTTAGCGAAAAACCTTTTTCATGCTGGTCCACGGCCTCCTTCTTGTAGACAAGTAAATCCTCCTCAAGCTTCATGTGGGCTTCCTTCTCCTTTGAAACCCTGGCTTCAGACTCCTTTAATCGGGCCTTCAAGTCAACCACCGTCTTAGCGAGCTCATCCCTCTCAGCAATTACACCGTCAACCTTGACGGCCAAGTCCTTCTTCGCCTATACCAAGTTCTTGCAGTGCCCAACCAGCTCGTCACCATCCAAACGAATGAACAGTAGCTTGGCCAAAGCACTACTAGCCTTGGGAGACAATTGATGGTTGGATACTATCTCAGCAAAGGAAACAGTGGCATTGGCCACCTTTGAGCATTCCACTTTCCAAACAGTGTGGACAGTGGCCTTCCACTTGGCCACCTCAGCCTCCAGTGACGCCACCTTGTCCACAACTTCCTCGCGGAGCTGTCCATTCTCCTCCAAGATAGCTAGCCTTCTCTAGAGGAAGACCTTCATAGTATCGGTAGCATTTTGAACCCCAATCGATTGAATCAAATTCTTGTCAAAGGGAGATGTGAAACCGGTTTGAGTTCTCTGCTCTGGCCTATACCATATGCTCCATAGCGATTCAATATCTCTCGAGGCATGAATGTGCTCAAGAAAGACGCTGGGGCGAGAAGAAGAAGGCAGGGTCAACGCCATCACAACAGAAGAAGAAGCTGCAGAGTAGAAGAAGCAGGAGGCGGAATCTCCAGAGTACCACTATTCATAGTATCAGCGCTCGGTGAGGGTGCTGCAGTAGAAGTCGAAGAAATCGACAACAGGAGAGGCAGACACCTCCCGAACAAGCACATGAGAAGGGTAGGAGGAGTAGCAGCAACAATGACAGTAGCAAGAGTAGCAATAACAATAACAGGGGCACCAGTAGCCTGAACAGTCAACGAGGCC
This sequence comes from Glycine tomentella, assembly GCA_007407185.1. Taxonomy (NCBI): domain Eukaryota; kingdom Viridiplantae; phylum Streptophyta; class Magnoliopsida; order Fabales; family Fabaceae; genus Glycine; species Glycine tomentella. The sequence goes on along the minus strand of PYAF01000666.1, from coordinate 1,164,383 downwards.
AAAGGTAGATCCTGTGACACAACAGCAGCAGAAGGACCACCCGCACGAGGAAGCAGCCCGACAGCCTACCTCGTGGTGTAGAGGCTAAGCGGGGCCCTTGACTTCTTGCAACCCGACGTCCCAACACCATCATTCTACTTCCTCTTAGCTAAAATAGAGGAAGGGATGCAGGGGGAAGCTTCAACGATGTCAGCACCAGTAGGGTCAACCCTAATCGACCCTCACCTCCAACAGAAAGGTTGACAGAAGAAGGTGGCATAGCCTCACCATCAGGTCTAGCGTGCTCCACCAGGGGCCTCCAGGGAAAATCTCCCATTGTACCAACAAGACAACTAAAACACAACCAATATTAGCTCAGGTTAAACACCCCATACAGATAGGAGGAAATACATCTCACCATCCAAAACAACGAGAGGGTCATCCGTTAAAGGAACAGACAAAATAGCCCGCGTATCCAGAGAAGCCAGCAATTGTTCCAAGATAGCCTTGTCCACCCTCTCAACAAGGGTCAACAAATCCTCATCAAATGACTTGAATCTGGTCGGATCAGACTGCCACTAAATCGGGAAGCGGGGCTCCTCGTCCTAATTGAACATCAGTGGCAACCCATCAACCACGATGTCAATAACACAGTGAAAACAATGATGAACACACACAAATAACCAAGAGGAGGGTGAATTGGTTAAAACAGGGATTTTTAAAAACTAGCAGCGAAGTAGAGATTGTATCACAAGTTTTCCCTTGTTAAAACAGAAACTTTCAATCAATCAAGATTCACTCTACAATTCAAGCAATTGCAGAAAATATTTCAGTTGATCTTGAAAGAGATTAACCACAAGATAAGCAAGTTTAAGATAGCAAGAATTAGAATCAAGAGAACACCAAATATATACTGGTTCACCCCTCAAAAGAGAAGCTACATCCAGTGTCTTTTAACCAAACTTGATTAGAGTTCTACTAAATCAAAATTTGTTCTTTACAAGCTTTACAAGTGATTAACTTTACCAAACCTAGATAAAGAAACTGAAATCTAAAATCCTATTAGACTTCTAATCACAAAGAACCAGAGAACACTACCTTGTTCTTTTCCTCTAGAGAACACTACTCCAGAAAAAGCTCTAAAGAAACTCTTTGATCTTAGTACTTACAAGAATTAAAAGAAACATGTCAGTTCACAAAAAGAGTTCAAGAGAGATACAACCTTATGATCCTCAGAGGTTGAATGAATGAATTTTGCCAAGCAAATTTAGATTTAATGAATGCTAATGTTTAAAAACAACTCTCTTGAAAAACTCTTGAAGAATCTTGTTCAAAACACCATGATCAATGAAGCATGAGTTCTTGGATTTTGAAACAAGATGTATGAGACTCAAAAAATCTTTTTCTCAGACTTTGAAAGCTTTTCGGAGTAGTGAGTAATTCGTAAAATCAATTTCTCTGGATTGATGCAAATGTTCAGACCTAACAACTTTTTATAGAAAACAAATTTAACTACATGTAATCGATTAAAACATTATGTAATCAATTATTTTAACCAAAGTAATCAATTAATATACAAAATAATCGATTAAAGTGTTCTTAGCACTATCTGAAAAAGATTTATGAATAATGTAATCGATTAAAACGACCTGTAATCGATTACGGCAGACAATCTCAAAATTGAAATAAGCCTGTGTGATCGATTACGATTGAGTGGTAATCGATTAAGGCAATCAATCTCAGAATTGAAATAAGCTTGTGTAATTTATTACGATTGAGTGGTAATCAATTAAGGTAGTCAAGTATTGTTTGTGTTTTTCTGTTGTGTAATCGATTACGGTTTGCTTGTAATCGATTAAAGTGTTCTTCATAGCTTTGCAATAGATTACACAAGCTGGTAATCAAATAAAGCAGTGCACAAATGCATTTTCCAAAACTTAAACCATGAGAACATATTTCTAAATGCAAACATGTAACCTTTTATGCTTTTCTTAAATCATGTATGCATGTTTATGATTATGTTTATGCAAATGCAAGGATCACAAGATAAGCCTCTTGATCAACTTAACAAATTACAAATGTCTTCAATTGAATGACATGTAAAAATCTAAAATCCTTTAAGCAAAGGGCCCCATCCTTGATTTGATCTTCTTTCCAACTCCCCATGTATCCAACAATCTCGCCCTTTTTGGCTTTGATCATGGCAAATACCAATTGAACATTTATTGTCCCTTTAAGTGCATGAGAGAGATGAATGATAGGAGCTTCATACTTAACCTGAAATCAACTTATCCTTTTGCTAATATCAAGTGTTAAGTGACCTTGCATAAACATAGATAATTTCTTTGATTGCTCCCCCTATTTTAGATAATCTTTCATAGAGTTTAGATCACTAATTTCAGAACAATGAGAATTCATTTTTTTAAAAAATATTCATATAATATCCCCCCAAAATTTATTCAACTTATTTTTCCCCTATTTGGATTATCAAAGACAAACATATAATGTAAGAACATGATAGGCAAGGAAGAAATGAACAAGAAACAAAATGTGTGTAACAACTATTTCGAGTACCCAGAAGATTAAATGCATAGAAGTAGGTTTGAATTTTGAATTTGTGATAACATTGGCAGTTTAGATTTCCAAGAAATCTGCATATTTAGCAATAACGCCATAGATAATTGATTACCAAAGCCTGTAATCGATTAATTCCTAAGCAAATAGAGCCACTGCAACAAGGTGTAATTGATTAAACCGAAATATAATCAATTACTCCAGTGAGAACGCAAAAGAAAGTAACACATTGTAATCGATTACCATTTAGAGTAATCAATTAAATCAGAGTATTTTGGTTCAGAATAAGCTTTGTATGATATGTAATCGATTAATTCGTTGAGGTAATCGATTACTCTAGAGTTTTCAAATTTTTGGATTCAGTTTAGACAGCAAGTAATTGGTTAATTCGTAGAGGTAATCGATTACTTAAACATAAAATTGTTTCTAAAAAGCATTCAATCATCAAATAATCGATTGTTCCGCTTAGTAATCAATTATTACAATCCATTATGCAGAATATACAATGATCATGCAGCAAGATTTTCATTATTATACATTTTTGATATATGGTCAAGCATTCAATGAATCATCATTTAGAAAGGCAATTTAATAGCAAGCTAACATATGTTGCATTCATCAAGTATACCTAGCATGTTTCTAAGTGCATAAAACCTATCTCTTGCCAAGGGTTTTGTAAAGATATCAGCCAATTGATTAAGTGTATCTACAAACTCAATTGTACAGTTACCCTTTTGGATATGATCCCTGGAAGTGATGCCTTATCTCAATGTGTTTGGTCCTTGAATGCATAATCGGATTCTTGGATATGTTGATGGCACTTGTGTTGTCACAGAACAGGGGTATTGCGTTTAACTCTACACCCAAATCTTGTAGTTGTTGCTTCAACCATAGGCTTTGAGCATAACAACTTCCAGCTGATATGTACTCAGCTTCAGCAGTTGATAAAGCAACACAAGATTGTTTCTTGCAGTGCGAAGAGATTAGTGAGCTGCCTAATAGGTGGCAAGTTCCACTAGTACTCTTTCTATCCAATTTGCACCCTGCAAAGTTAGAGTCAGAATATCCAATTAAGTTGAGAGATGCACCTTTAGGATACCAAAGTCCCACTCTTGGTGTTGACTTGAGATATTTGAAAATCTTCTTGATTGCAATGAGGTGTGATTGTTTAGGATTTGCTTGATATCTATCACACAAGCTCACACTCAGCATTTTGTCTGGTCTACTAGCAATCAAATACAACAAGGATCCAATCATTCCTCTGTATTTTGACTCATCAACACTCTTTCCTTTTTCATCTGAGTCAAGGTAGGTTGATGTAGCCATTGGAGTTGCAGTATCTTTGCTTTTCTCCATTTCAAACTTCTTGATCATTTCCAGGCAATACTTATTTTGACTAAGAAATGTCTCATTCTTCATTTGCTTGACTTGAAGTCTAAGGAAGAATGTTAGCTCTCCTATCATAGACATTTCAAACTCATTCTGCATTAAGATAGAAAATTCTCTACACAAAGATTGATTAGTTGAACCAAATATAATATCATCAACATAGATTTGAACCAATAAGATGTCATTGCCTTGTCCACTTGTCCTCTTATGAAAGATTGGCTAAGCAAGAAGTTGTTGAATCTCTCATACCAAGACCTTAGAGCTTGTTTTAAACCACACAGAGTTTTTCTCAGTTTAAACACATGATTTGGATATTTGTAATCAATAAAGCTAAGAGGTTGATCAACATAGATTTTCTCCTCAATATATCCATTTAGAAAAGCACTTTTAACATCCATTTGAAACAGTTTAAAGTCCATTAAACATGCATATGCAAGCAACAACCTAATGGCTTCTAACCTAGCTACTAGAGCATAGGTTTTATTATAGTATATGGCTTCCTCTTGATTGTAACCTTTTGCAACCAATCTGGCCTTGTTTCTAACTATGATACCATTCTCATTAAGTTTGTTTCTAAAAATCCACTTGGTGCCAATAGGTTTATGAGAAGAGGGTCTAGGAACAAGTTCCCAAACTTAATTTATCTTGAATTGATTCAGTTCATCATGCATGGAAATCATCCAATGTTCATCAAGCAAAGCTTGGTCAATGCTCTTTGGTTCAATCTGTGAAATAAAAGTCATATCACAACAAAGATTTCTTAGTGAGGATCTAGTAGAAACTCCCTTGAAAACTTCCCCAATTATGTTGTCAAGGGAAAGGTCTCTTGTAGTTCTCCAATCCTTGGGCTTTTGAATAGGTGTTGATTGTTCCTTTTCTTCATTTGATTCTACCTTTTCTTTTTCATTTGATCCATTTAGTTGAATAAATTCTTCCATTGGACTTGCATCAATATCACACTCATTTTCCTCTTTGGAGGAGTTAGATTCATCACATATAACATGAACTTATTCCTCTATGCACAATGTTCTTTTGTTAAAGACTCTATAAGCTTTACTTTGCAAAGAGTAACCAAGAAAGACTGTTTCATCAGCTTTAGCATCAAATTTGCCAAGAGAATCTTTACCATTGTTTAAAACAAAACACTTGCATCCAAATGCTCTTAAGTGAGAAATGTTTGGTTTTCTACCTTTGTAGAGTTCATAAGAGGTTTTCTTTAAAATAGGCCTTATGAGTAATCTATTCAAAGTGTAGAAAACTGTACTCGCAGCATCTGCCCAAAAATGTTTAGGCAAATTTGCCTAATTAAGAAGAGTTTTTGCTCCTTCTTCAAGGGATCTATTTTTCAAAATACTCATTTTGGAATTCACCACCATGATTACTTATTGAGATAATATTGCAAGCTTTTCATTTTGAACGACCTTGGCTAATTTTTTAAATGCCATGAAAGCATCACTCTAGGATCTTATAAACAAAATCCATGTGAATCTAAAGCAATCATTAACAATAACAAGCCCATAGAAATTACCCCCCAAACTCAGTTCTAGAAGGACCAAATAAATCCATATGAAGCAATTCAAGGGGTCTAGAGGTGGAAACAACATTTTTACTTTGAAAAGAGATCTTAGTTGTTTCCCCTTTTGACAAGTATCACATATTTTGTCCTTCTCAAACTTAAGCTTAGGCAAGCCAATGGCTAAAAACTTTCTTATAAGCTTGTTCATATGATGCATGTTTATGTGACTAGCTCTCCTATGCCATAGCCATGTATCATTAACTTTACCAACTAAACAACTAGTGTTGTGAATGAATGCATGTTCAATAGAGAGAGATGTTACCCTTTCTTTTACCAACATGGATAACCTCTCCCGTTTGACCATCACATATCAAACGACAATTGTCATTGAAGGAAATTTTGAGTCCTTTGTCGCATAGTTAACTTATGCTTAGGAGATTGTGCTTTAAACCTTCCACATAAAGCATATTTCTTATCTTTGTTTTGAAGTTGTCTCCTATATTTCCTTCTCCAACGATCTTTCCTTTATTATTATCACCATAAGTGAAATATCTGTTGGATATACGGGGAGCATCATGAAGAATGAAAGGCTTTGATTCAAGAAATGTGTTTTGAGGTTTCAACATGCTTGAAGTGCCTTGAAGTTTTGTAATTGATTCAAGTATAAGAGAAAGGCAGTCTGATTGATCCTTGCATTGCATTCATTCATTCATTATTAAGCTTAAATGGCTTTCATTAAAACATCAAAGGTTTTATCTTTTTGGTTAAGGTTTGAATATGATTAAAAGGTTTTTGGAAAAATGATTTCTTACTGTTTTAATCGATTACTTAATGATATAATCAATTATTTTGTTTTTCGTTCAATCTGGAATAACCTTTATGAACAAATTAATCGATTACCTATCGGATTAATTGATTATTTGGCCTTTGATTGAAAATAAACTACTTTATTAAAGGTTTTAATCGATTACTTACTTAGTGTAATCGATTACATAGTTAAAAGATTATTTTAAGCCTTGCTGTGATAATCGATTACCATTATCAGTAATCGATTACATAGTTCATTTTGAAAAAGTTTACTTTCTGGTTTAATCGATTACCAAAATTCGTAATCAATTACACAGTTCATTTTGTGAAACATAGCTTTCTGTCTTAATCGATTATAGCTCGGTTTAATCGATTATTTTGCTCGTTGCTGAAACCCAGAAAGCTTCTTTAACATTTTAATCGATTAAGTGATAATTTAATCGATTACATAAGAATTTTAATCGATTATTAGTCGCGTTTAATCGATTACAGTTAGTTACAAATTCTGTTATAAATAAGTTTGAAGGCTTGGTTTGTTAAAGAACTTGACCACTTCATATTTCTGAGTATACACAAGCCTTCTAAGTCTTTCAAAGTGATTTTCTCAATGTTATTACTTCTTGCTTCATTCAAAACATCAATGGATCTTTGAATGAATCTTGAGCAAGAAACTTTTCAAGGTTAGGGAAAAGCATGATCTGATTTTGTTTGCTATTCAACCTGACTTAGTAATTCATGTGCATTACATTTAATGGATCATCAGGTTGTCTCTCTCCTTAATCTTTGTGTGTAAATTTGTTTTTGAATTTCTGTTGTAAAGTGGTATTGTAAGTGGGTTCTTCTTGCTTGGTTCTAGAGAAGGGTTCTCTAGCTAAAGAACTGAGTAGTGTTCTCTGGTTCTTGCTCCTTAGAATTCTAATAGGGTTTTAGATTTCTATTCTGTATCTAGTGTTGATAAAGGGGAGGGTTTTGTAAAAGCTTGTAAGAACATAAATTTATAATAGTGGAACTCTAATCTAGTGTTGATTAGAAGAAACTGGATGTAGCTTCTATTGTGAAGTGAACCAGTATAAATTGTTTGTGTCTTTGATTTTATTTCTCTATTACTCATCTTGTTCATTGGTCATTGATTCTTTGATTCATATTCACTGTCCAACAAGTTCTGTTTTGAGCTATTGATTTCTTGGGGCTGAGTTGTTTGATTGAGTAAAAAGATTTATTGGTTTTGATAGTGATAAAGATTCTGAACTCTGATTTGAATTAATTTTTAAAAGACCAAGGTATTAACCAATTCACCCCCTCTTGGTTATTGTGAGTATTCCTGTTATTTTTAATATCCTCCATCTTTAAGAATCAAGTTTGTGAGCATGGACTTGTCACATGTCATGTGTCTAGAGCAACCACTATCAAGGTACCATAATGTTGATTTTGCTCTTAAACACACCTACAAAAATCAATTTAAGTAACAAAGATAGGTACCCAATGTGGGTTGGGTCCATAGGGGTTAGTTGGCTTTCTTTTTCTTTTTGGCACCCAAATGCATTCACCATTAGGCACATAGTATCTTCTATCATAGCTTCTATCATAGCACCTATGGGATGTATGACCTTTCTTCATGCAATAATTACAAGTGACAGTTTTTGATGTTCTTTCAAAATGAGTCATTTGATGATGCTTTGTTTTTGAAAGGCCTTTTGATACTTTTGTTTTAGAGGCACAAACCTTGTTTTTCCAAAAGGTTTTGATCCATGTTTGTACCCCAAACCAGAAGTATCTCCAGCATATTTTTGTACACGTAGCATTTGATCTAAAGTGCATTTGCCTCTATAAAGCTTTTTCAAAAGATCAACCAAATAAGAATTTTCAATTAGCAATATCATGTATTTTTCCTATTGACTTTTTTTGAAATCATCAAATTCATTTTGTAAAAGCTTGCATTTGCCAATATTTGAAGATGATGAGGCACATACACACCCATTAGCTTTGTAACTTGAAACAAGCTTTTCATTGCTTCTTTCAAATTGCAAAGTTCGTATTGCAATTCAACAATTTTGGTAACATGTCATTTAAGATTACTTTTCAGCCTATTATTGGATTATGCAAGTTTTAGGGCCTCTTCATGCATCTCATGGAAAGCATAGAATTTAACTTTGATTTAGCACTTGAGAATTCTTTATCATCACTTATTGTAGAAGTGAAGCACACATTTGCTTCTTCATTCTCACTTGTGGATTTAGAAGTTGTTGAATCATTGTCTTCCCATGCTATGTATGCCTTCTTTGGCTTTCCCTCTTTCTTTGTCTTCCTCTCACCTAATTGCTTCTTCAAAAATATTGGACATTCATATTTGATGTGTCCAGGCTTACCACATTCAAAGCAAGTGAAGTTGGTGGAGTTGTTGTCGTTGTTGTTGTTGTCATTTTTCCTGTTAAACTCTGACATCTTTTTGTTTTTGTTTCTTCTCATGAACTTGCTGAATTTCTTCACTATTTGGTTCATATGTTCATCAGTTTCATCTTCACTTGAGTCTTCTTCCTTTTCCATATTAGATGATGCAGTTTTGAGCCTTGCTGAAGCGCCCAAGAAAATATATTTTCAAGGTTATACTCTTGTTTTTCTTCTCTGCATCCTCTGCATGTGTTAGCTGTGACATTTCAAGTTCATAATCAAGAGGCTTACCAAAAAGTGCAGTCATGGACATCTTGGATAGATATTTTGATTCCTTTATTGTTGTAACCTTTGATTGCCAAGGTCTTGTGAGACACTTTAGGATTTTGATGTTCAATTCTTCAGCATCAAAAGTCTTCCCAAGACCAAGAAGATGGTTGACAATGTGAGTGAACCTTGTTTGGAGTTGAGATGTGTTTTCTGTGTTGCTCATTTTGAACATTTCATATTCATGAATCAATGTATGTTTCCTTGATCTTCTAACTTCATTTGTTCCTTCATGAGTGACTTCCAACATCTCTCAAATCTCCTTTGCGCCTTTGCACCTAATAGTTCTAAAAAATTCATCAAAAGAAAGTACAAAGGTAATCATATTCTTAGCTTTAAAATCATATTACATAACTCTTTTTTCTAAATTCGTCATATCATCCCACTCCTTGGGAATTCTTTCATTATCAACAGTTTTTGTAGGGACCAAAGGACCTTTCTCAATTGCATTCCAAGCATCGAGGTCATTTGATTGAATGAAAATCTGCATTCTACTTTTCCAAAAACTGAAATGCTCTCTTCCAACATCAGAGGACGATTGAGGGAGACACCCTCCTTGAAGGTAATCTGTGTGGTATTCATTTTCTTTAAAAAAGATAGTGATCTTGAATAGCACTCAAGAACCAACTCTTGATACCAATTGAAAACAATGATGAACACACACAATTAACCAAGAAGAGGGTGAATTGGTTAAAACAGGGATTTTTAAAAACTAGCAGCAGAGTAGAGATCATATCACAAGTTTTCCCTTGTTAAAACAGAAACTTTCAATCAATCAAGATTCACCCTACAATTCAAGCAATTACAGAAAATATTTCAGTTGATCTTGAAAGAGATTAACCACAAGATAAGAAAGTTTAAGATAGCAAGAATTAGAATAAAGAGAACATCAAATTTATATTGGTTCACCCCTCAAAAGAGAAGCTACATTCAATGTTTTTTAACCAAACCTGATTAGAGTTCCACTGAATCAAAATTTGTTCTTTACAAGCTTTACAAGTGATTACCTTTATCAAACCTAGATAAAAAAACTGAAATCTAAAATCCTATTAGACTTCTAATCACAAAGAACCAAAGAAGACTACCCTGTTCTTTTCCTCTAGAGAACACTACTCCAGAAAAAGTTCTAAGGAAACTATTTGATCTTAGTACATACAAGAATTAAAAGAAACAAGTCAATTCACAGTAAGAGTTCAAGAGAGATACAACCTTATGATCCTCAAAGGTTGAATGAATGAATTTTACCAAGCAAATTCAGATTGAATGAATGCTAATGTTGAAAAACAACTCTCTTGAAAAACTCTTGAAGAATCTTTTTCAAAACACTATGATCAATGAAGCATGAGTTCTTGTGTTTTGAAACAAGATGTATGAGACTCAAAAAATCTTTTTCTCAGACTTTGAAAGCTTTTGGGAGTAGTGAGTAATTCGTAAAATCAATTTCTCTGGATTGATGTAAATGTTCAGACCCAACAACTTTTTACATAAAACAGATTTAACTGCATGTAATCGATTAAAACATTATGTAATCAATTATTTTAACCAAAGTAATCGATTAATATACAAAATAATCGATTAAAGTGTTCTTAGCACTATCTGAAAAAGATTTATGAATAATGTAATCGATTAAAACGTCAACTTCATTTTATTGGCAAAATCCTTTAAGCAAAGGGCTTCATCCTTGATTTGATCTTCTTTCTAGCTCCCCCTGTATCCAACACATAGACCTTGAAGAAACAGTCTTTGAAGCGACGAAAGACGTTTGAGTCAAACTCGAACAGCTTCTTGGAGACACTATTGAAGGAGACCCAACTAATCTTGCCCGTCAACTTCATTTTGAAGAAATACAAGAATACCGACACGTTAGGTCGGATGTTGAAGAAAGGGCATAAAATCTGAAAAGCCCTCACCATAGCCAGACTATTGGGGTAAAGTTGGGAGGGGGATACATTCAAGTGCTTGAGCAGAGCACACTGAAAGAAGTTCAAAGGAAGAAGTAAACCTAGCACCTTGAAAAGGCACCGATACATGAAGAAGAAGGGAGGACAATTCGACGCCGCCCTCAAGAAAGGGAAGTCATCACTCCCGCAAGCCTCAACGATCACCTTGCAGGAGTCCTAAGGGCTTGTCAACCTAATTTGACGATGCAAAGCGTCAAAACTTGCCGTCGAGGTGACAGAACACCTATATTTCATAACGTCGTCTCTCACCTACTCGTAACCAACTTCAGCGGGAGAAGATGATGGCGAGCTAGCACTATGGCTGCGTCGCACATGCGGGGAAGCTCTGGTATCCCCTCCACTACTTTTCCTCACTCCCCCAAAGCAGATGAGGGAAGGATAGTGGTAATCAAAATGAGTTCTCCGTCCTGACGGCCAGCAGAAGGTTGCACCCTCTTGCAAAGGCGAGAAGAGACTTCCCCAGGACAACACGAGTCCTCCTTCCTCCCTAAAGAGGAGGACTCGCTGTCGGAGGTCCCATGGCATGTCTCTTCCTCCGAGGAGTCTCCAATGGAGATAACCTCACTATCCACTAGGGGTTGCTGGATGGAATCCCCTGAATCACTACCACCTAGACCCAGGGCGGAATAAAAGATGGGAGACAGAGACATTATCGAAAAAGAAAGATGTACCTTGAACAGAGAAAGATGAGTGAAAAGAAAAGAAGAAGATCAAGAAAGCAAAGAAATATCTAGAAGGAAGAAAACTCGGCAATGCAAGAATGACGGTGACGAAAACGTCAAACGTTCACTCCATTAAAATGGAGGCGTGACTTTTCGGTTATTGGTGAGAGTTGAAACGACTCCTTCTAAATTTGCATCACGATGCAGCTCCACTCACCCACTACCCACGTCTCTAGTATGTGTCCACTCCATGAGTGACACGTATGAAAAAGTACTATGCGTACACTCCACACGCTTGTGGCAAAGGACAAGCAAAACGACTTGCCTTCAATGCATTCTCCAACAGTCAGACAAGGGCAAAATTGTCCAACTTGGACACTTCACTTGCCTAGCATGTGTGACCTAGCCTGCAGAACAAAAGCATGTCCTCCCTAGGCATCCTGATAACAACAACCCGGAAACACTTGTCCAGGCTGAGGGGGCTTGGCAAGCTTGATAAACCTGCAACTTTCACATTTGTCAAGGTTATCACCATCGACACTGGACTACATTTGTCCATGCTCCGGGTCTCAGCAAACTTGTGACCCTCCTACTTGTCAGGGCTACTACCCTTAACACCAAACAATCTCCATCGACACTACACAGTCTCCCTCAATACAACACAATCTTTTTTGCCCGCAAGCTAACTCAGAGCTTGGGGGCTTATGTACTGTTTGAGGCCCGCCAAATACACGTGCCCACTTACATGGTGCTCTAACACACGTGTCAATCATCCATGTCAGCCATGCTACAAGAGCACGGACGTCTCCCCTTTAACAGTCGAGCTGTTGGGTCAACAGGTTATCTTTAATGCTTTATTATTCAAATGTTATTGATAATGTTGCAACGTCCTTATCAAATGACATGTACCTAATTATCTATAAGCCACCATATTATCTACAAGCTACAAATTATCTATAAGGTACACATCATCTGTAAGCCTAATAATCTATAACTTACAATTATCTGTTAGCTTTTATCTACAGGTTAATAATTATCTACAATGGTTGTTACTCATTGAAACAGCCCCGAAAAACAAGGACTGGGGACTTTCCCTCCACGCTATAAATACCAAGTTTCCTCTAACCCTTTGACACATTCTCACCAACACCAATTCACACCAAGAGACATCTACTCTCACCCTTTCACATTGAATAATACTTAGTCTCGTATATTCATTCACTCATACATATATAATTGATGTATTTACTTGAACATTGGAGTTCTCTCCTTTGTTTTGCAGGCCCCCGTCTTAACAAGGTCGATTCATCATCCAACGTACAGGATCTGGAACCCATCTTGCTCACGTTCACCTTGACGTGCGCCACTTCCAGATTTTGGTAAAAAAACGCCCTTTGAACATTATTGTTTTTTACTTGATTTCATATTTTTATAAGGGAGATAGAAAACACTCAAGATGTGTTTGATAAACATCAAGGAACACAACAAGCAGACCGTAATTGACAAACTTTTGAGTTTCAGGATAACTTTTTGTTCTATGTATTGTTTGGTTAATAATGAACCATACAGGCAAAAAAAAAATGTGTAATTTACTATAGTACCTTTATGAATATTAATTATGCTAATAAAATTCCTATTATTATTATAAAAATAAATATATAATTATTATAATAATTATTATTATAGATATATAATAGTATTATATTATATATCTTTATTAATAAAATAATAATATATTATTATATAATAATACATATATTATGATATATATATATATATATATATATATATATATATATATATCAAACACATATATTATCAAATTTCACGCTTTTAATTGATGCTAGCAACCAACAGGAAAAAATGATAGAGTGGAGGAGCTGTTTTGAAGTTAACAACCATGGGAAAACAATTCGTACAAGTAGATGAACGTGATATTAGGGAGAAAGATGAGAGAGAAAATAAAGAAAGTGGGTACTTAAGTCTTTTGAATATGTTGTACTTTGAACAAAAAGTTATTCCCTGAATTGTTGAATAATAAGAAGCTTTTGTCTTGTTCATCTCCGCATGAGTTGTGTTGTCCACTTGTCTCATGATCTTTTCCCAAAACAAACATGGAATAATTATTGTCATGTAGCTAGTAGTGGAGGAGGTGGGTAAATGGGAGATGGGAATGAGATCTCAAGTGAAGGAAATTATGATTTGAGTGGGAAGTGCCTTTGGTGAATAACTTTCTAAGTGACTTGGAAGGTTTGGTCATGCTACAAGAAGAGCAGGATAAATTACTATGGAAAAAAATCATCAACAGGGATATATTATGTTAAGGAGGATTATAGCTTATTTGACAGTTGACATGTGCTTTGTTGATGCATTTTTCTATAGATGATTGTGGATATTAGAGGTTCCCACCAGGGTTGTGCTCGTGTTTTGCATCTGGTTAAGGATAGACTCCACCAAAAGCTGACTTGAGAAGTCGGAACATAGCCATACAAGCCTTGGATTACAATTGCACTTTTTGTCATATGGAGGAGGAAAATATGGTACACTTGCTATATGTGGTTTGACATCCGATGGGTTCAAAATAATTGCTACTGGTTGGGGAGAGGGGAAACTAAAGCTTGGAGGGCAGTTTGGTGGGCTATTGTTTGGTCTCAACGGTGACATAATTGATGACCTGACGTTTGTTTTATTATTATTCTATTTTATTATGTTTTCTGGTGCTTAAAACCGCCAAAAATTACTTCCTAACATACTAATCTCGCACAACAGTCACACACAGGGGGCCTTATCTGATAGCAACAAGGGTGACACAGGGTACACCAGCAGACCCAAGAGAACCATCAGAAAACCAACCCACCTCAGTGATTACGCATAATCTCTGCACATGGGATTGGACAATGGTCACAGAATATTTCAACATTTTCTTTGCCTCTCTAGATAAATTCTGTTATAACAAACTTTCTAGAAGCTTGCCAGCTGTCAAAGATTGATCACAGACAATTTTGTTTGTAATCTTTTCCTTTAAATAGCAGCAGAATTAATAAAATGAGGCAGAGTTGTTATCCATTATTTTCTTTATCTTTGCTATAGTTCTTAAGCCTAACAATTGGTCCGACCTACCTCCTGCATCCTCCTCACTTGCCCACACCCAGACCATGCCCGAACACAACACTCGTCAAGCCACCATTGACCGTCTCGAGGAGGCTGTTAATCGCCTCACTCAGGGACAAAATTCCCTGGCTCAGACCCATTCTTCCTTATCCCAAGCACATTCTACCATGAACACAAAGATCGACTCCATTCTCGAGAGACTTGCTACTCTTACCACCTCACCCAGTACCCCACCACCCCCACCACTTTCCCCACCGCCCCATCCCAGACCACACATGAAACTGGATGTTCCTAGATTTGATGGCCAGGACCCTTTGGGTTGGATTTTTAAAATTTTGCAGTTTTTCGATTACCAGAACATACCTGATCACGAATGCCTCACGGTGGCCTCATTTTATATGGAAGGCCCTGCTTTATGCTGGTATCAATGGATGTCCCGTAATGGGTTCCTTTCCTCTTGGCCAGCAATGCTTCAGGCCCTCGAATCTCGCTTTGCACCTTCTTTTTATGACGATCCCCACGGTGCTCTGTTCAAACTCCAACAAAGAGGTACTGTCAATGAATACCTCACTGAGTTTGAACGTCTAGCAAACCGGATTGTGGGTCTTGCCCCACCATTCTTCCTTAGCTGCTTCATCTCTGGGCTGAACCCTGAACTACGCCGTGAAGTTCAAGCGCTTCAGCCCCTTTCCCTCCCTCAAGCCGTCGCATTAGCCAAGCTCCAGGAAGACAAAATTTTAGACCGCCGTCGTGGGCCTCGGCACCCATTCTCGTTTCCGCCTGCACCACCTGCACCGCCGCATACACTTGGACCCGCCCTCATAGCCCATTCAGCTCCTATTACTCCAAGGATACCCTTCAAACGACTGACCACAGAAGAAATGGCAATCCGCAGAGACAAAGGTCTCTGTTACCATTGTGATGAACAGTGGATCCGCGGTCACCGTTGCAAACCACGTCTCCATTTACTTATTGCTGATGAAGAAACTGATTTTGAACCCTCCACCATCACCGAATCATCTGATTTTCCTACTCCGGAACCAGACCCCATACCACAAATCAGCCTCCACGCCTTGGCCGGAGTGCCAGCCTCCATCTGATTTTCCTACGGACACATTCACCACCATCGCGTCGTCATACTGGTCGACGGTGGTAGTACCCACAACTTTATCCAGTCATGCGTGGCAAAATTCCTCCACCTCCCTTCATCTCCGACGACCGCCCTCAAAGTAATGGTCGGCAATGGCAATACCCTCGATTGCGACACCATTTGCCCTAATGTTCCCTTATCCATTCAGGGACAAACATTCACATTGGACTTACTTAACCTTCCCCTCAGTGGTGCTGATATAGTTTTAAGGGTGCAATGGCTAAAACTTCTGGGCCCAGTCACCACCGACTATTCAACATTGACCATGCAATTTTTCTACCTGGGCCAGTCCATTACACTTTACGCAGACGTTCCTTTACTCCCAGCCACCGTATCCGCTCAACAAGTTAAACGTGTTGCTCAAACACAAAGCATCTCAGCCTTGTTCCACCTCTCTCTTATACCAGACTCCGGCCACCCCCCTGACACCCCACCCAAAGCTATTTCAGACCTCCTCACCCAATTTAACCACGTTTTCCAGGAGCCCAAACACCTTCCCCCACATCGTTCCATAACCCATAACATCCATATATTTCCCAACTCAAATCCGGTGAATGTTAGACCTTACCGATACCCATATTGCCAGAAAATAGAGCTTGAAAAACAAGTAGCATCCATGCTCGATGCCAGAATCATCCAACCCAGCCAAAGCCCTTTTTCTTCTCCGATGTTACTGGTCAAAAAGAAAGATGGCAGTTGGCGCTCCTGGGTTGACTATCGAGCACTCAATCCTATAACGATGAAGGATCGTTTTCCCATGCCCACCATTGACGAGTTGTTAGATGAATTAGGCCACGCTTCATGGTTCTCCAAGTTGGACTTGCGCCAAGGTTTCCATCAGATACGCATGGCGGATGACGCCATTCCCAAAACGGCTTTTCGAACACACCAAGGGCACTACGAATTCAAAGTGATGCCATTCGGTCTCTACAACGCACCCTCCACTTTCCAGGCCACCATGAATGAGCTTTTACGACCGTTTCTCCGCAAGTTCGTCGCAGTATTTTTCGACGATATTCTAGTTTACAGCCCTTCTCTTCCCACCCATACTGAACACTTGGCGGCGGTGCTTTCGTCACTGTCACAGGGACAATTCTACCTACACCAATCTAAGTGTTTATTTGCCCAGGACCGTCTCCATTACCTCGGTCACATTGTTTCGGCACATGGTGTTGCTCCAGACCCCGACAAAATTCAGGCAATGATCGACTGGCTGGTTCCCTCCTCCTCCCTCCGTCGCTGGACCTCTAACAACCCTCCTCCGTAAAGATCAGTTCCGTTGGCAACCAGAATCCCAACATGCATTTGAACTCCTGAAACAACTCATGACAAAAGCTCCTGTGCTCGCCACCCCTGACTTTTCTATTCCATTCACCCTCGAAACAGATGCTTCCGGTATGGCCATGGGTGCAGTTCTCCTTCAGAACTCACACCACATTGCTTACTATAGCAAGGCATTCTGCCCTCGTCTTCAACGAGCCTCTACATACGTTCGCGAACTTCATGCCATTACTTCCGCAGTGCGTAAATGGCGCCATTATTTGCTCGGCCACCACTTCATCATCCTCACAGATCACCGAAGTTTAAAGGAGCTCATGTCCCAAGTAATTCAGACGCCCGAGCAACAAATCTACTTGTCCAAACTCCTAGGCTACGATTACACAATTCAAT
>PYAF01000666.1:1128645-1138739 GCA_007407185.1 Glycine tomentella | reverse complement strand
AAAATTTATAATATTACATATGGAAAAAAAAACTTAGATTTTTGGAGTAAGATAGATGTACTTGCTTTGATATAACTGTTAATTAATTTGACACCACTAATCAGAGAGTTTATAAAACTTTTTTACGTAATCATTTCGTTTAAAAATAGGTAATTTGTTACCAATAATTTTATTTTAAGATAGAGATTTGGCATTATTTTTGTAACAATAAAAAGTACCACAGAAGCTTTTTTTAAAACTGAGTATAAGTGGTAATTTTTTATAATTAATTTTGTAATATTTTTAATTTATAATACTCTAAAGTTTTATTTTCCATATGTAATATTATAAATTTTTAAAATTAAAATAAGGGCATAAATATAATAACATGATATCTTTTATTTTAATTTTAAAGTAGAAATACATTGAAATTATAATATAAAATAAAAATAAAATATTATTAGGTAATGAATTAGTGTTATTTTAAAAATAAATAAAGCTACAGAATTAAATTAATACGGTAGCCTTTTGCTTTGTTTTTAATTAGTTAGGCTGAAAACTTATAGAAACCAAGGAAAAAAGGTTATAGATGAATGTATTACCAAAAGAATGTCCTTCACACACATGGAGTAGGCACGAGATAATGAAATATGGGGCCACCGTTCAAATTGGGTTACCAAATGGGATTGGATTCGATCAATTATACGGGTGGAGCATGTCACCTCAAGCAAACAAACCAAAGATGGACACGACAAAATGCAAACCAAAGAACGATAATAAAATTGTACCTATAAATAATAAAAATAACTTTCTTATTTCAGTTAAAGATAATAGTAGGTAACTTTCCTCGGTATTAGCATATTCGATGTAATTTTGATAGCATATTCGTGGGAAATATGTTAGCAATCAATTTTTAATATAGTATTTTGTCGTCATTTAGAGTTTTCTTAAGGTTCTCAAATATAAAAGCTACCAAATTTCACAATGAAAAAAAAAAACTCTGAAACTTTTGCGGGGCAAAATATGTTAGCAATCAATTTTTAATATAGTATTTTGTCGTCATTTAGATTTTTCTTAAGGTTCTCAAATATAAAAGCTACCAAATTTCACAATGAAAAAAAAAAACTCTGAAACTTTTGAGGGGGCAAGGGGGATGAAAAAAAAATAGATTAAGAGAAAATAAAACGTACGTGACGATTTTATGTACACCCATTTAGTATTCCACATGCAGGAAATTTTATGATGTTCCGCATAGATAAATTTTCACTCTATTTTAGATGTATAGGTAAAAAAAAAAGAGAGAGAGAGAAAAAAAAGTAATAGATGATGTGATGAGAAATGTAAGAAAGAAGAAGAAAAATAAATGTAAAAGTGAGATAAAAGATAAAATAAATGTATGTTGAAGCAAAGCTTGATTCTCGCATTACTAATCTGAGTTGACCTTAAATTTCATAGGTTTGAACTTGGAAGTGTTACAAAGGATGACACAGTCACTGAATCTGGCTAGAGAGATATGGATTTGTTAGGTTAGTAGGGGTTGAAGACGAAGTGGCTATGGCCTATAGGGAGGAAACTCTTGGGTTTGAATCTCAAGCCAAGTCCAGTCCAATAAGGAAAGATTAGGGTTCCTTATTTTAATGGGTCAGTAGTTATTTCTTTTAAGTTGTTGGCAGATCTTTTTCCCAACAGAAACTAAGTCACATCTGCATTGGGGGTAGGAAAATGATCATTAACAGCCCAAAGTATGGGAAATTTCAAACAAACAACAAGGGGACTAGAAAACCAGAGCAAGTGCTACACAAGCTTTTAGGAGGGAGGGATGTTCATACGCTCAAACAACGAAGAAATCTGAATCGGCTTGGATGGAGAAAGGCCATACAAGGAAAGGTAGGGACAAATTAAACAAGGCGAGATTACTGTCACGATAAAAAGAACCAACAAAGACTGGTTAAAAAATGCTTTGTTGGAATGATGATACAAGAGGCAACAACTCTCAACATAAAGGAGGCATTTTTCTTGAATGGCTTCTCTTCTACCATAAGAATGAGACCTTTAGGTGATAATTTGGCTCCTTTATATGCTTGTGAGGACGAAAATTTGTAGGACGTTATCTCCAAGAAACAGATAACGTTTTCACCATGGCAACCACACTCTACATCCGAGAATAGATTGGCGTGGGTCCGTATTTCCGGCATCTCCCTGTTGTTTTGGAATAACATTACAAGAAGACAACTATTTAGCATCGGCTTAGCTGACTCTATTGTTAGCATATATTTTTGTCTGCACCTCAAGCATGAACTAAAGAATGAAAAACATACAAATAACTTATTGGTGGGACTCCTATCTTTACATATATTTTATAAACATTAGTAAGAATAATTAAATCAAATTCTCACCTTAACAAATCCACATGGATTTGTAAAAAACTAAAATTTTATACTAAAATAAATCACATGACATAGACAATGCAAATTTAAGTGCAACATTACCATCTAAAATTGATCCCATGAGTTTCTTCTCAGGGATGAGGACCATGTAAGTGTATAACTAACCCTCCCTAGTCTAACATTGAAAAAGCTACGACTACTAAAGAAAGCAAAGCTATCCCAATGCCAAAAATATTCATGGTTTTCACTATCTTATCAATGACTTCTCTTGCATTGTCGGGAATGAGCGAAATATAACATAAAAAATCACATGACATGCATATATAATGTAATGTTGTAGTTATTTTTGTTTCAATCTCTTATGGCATTTTCATTTTTCACATGATAGAAAAAAGGCACTAGTGCATGCAATTCAGATCTAGCATTCTACTTTTAGTTTGCTAACAATAAAAGGATTCTCATGGAGCAAGGATGACATACATACTTATAGTTGGAGATTGTCTGATTGCTCATCCTACCCAAGTACCCAACTAGCAAGAACTGATTTTGATGTATTTTGACGAGCTTCGTCTATTCTTTCAATGATAGCAACTGCAAGAAGAAAGGTCAATGTTTACTTATGATTCATATTATAAAATCATTGTTGTTAATTGGTTAGGTTTAGCATAAAAGGAAATCAAGTAGGGATATATCAGAGTTGAAAATAGAATGAACACTTATGCAAATAACCAAGAGGGGGGTGAATTGGTTTTTCCTCAAAGTTTTTAAAATTTAAAACAAATTTTAATCACAGCGGAAGTCTTTGAAAGAAGGATCGTATCTTAAACCAATTAAGGAATTTAACTTTTAAAAACAACTTTTATCTCAATCAGACCACTCTTGAGCAACAACCAATCTTATGATATGAACAAACATACTACTTCAAGAACAATATGAATATGAACAGAAATATACAATTACACACGAGATTTATACTGGTTCACCTCTTAACCCTAGAAGCTACATCCAGTTTTACTTCTAATCATCCTTGATTAGAGTTTCCACTATAACAAATATAATATCTTTACAAGCAAACACAGATCTCTCTTACCCTCCCTAGGTAAAATTCAAAATCTAAACCTATAGACTTTTCAAAAGATCTAAGAATCAGAGATCCCCTCTCTGTTCTATCCACTAGAAACTTATCTAGCAATGCTTTAAAGATTACAAATTTGTTATATGAACAAACAGCAACAAAACAATCAATTTTGATCAATACAACAATAAAATTGATTCAAGAAAGATATCACCTCAATATCCTCAGTGCAATGAACGAATTTAAATGATCAAATCAGACTGAGAATGAATGTCATGATCTTTCTTGATAAAATCTTTTGACAAAAATGCTTCAACACAAGCTTCTCATGAATTAGATAATTCAACAACTGAAAGTCTTCATGATTCTTGAGTTTACTAAGAATTCTTGTTTCTAATGTGCCTTGGTGACTTTAGAATACTCAGAAAGTGATTTTCACAAGGCTTGTTCGAAAACTCATAAGTCACTTAAACAAAATGAGCTTCTTCTATTTATAAAAAAAAACATAATTAACCTCCGTAAGTGTAATCGATTATTTTAACTCATGTAATTGATTAAAATTCTAAAATAATCAATTAAAGTGTTCATCAGAAATCTGGAAAAAATCTCAAGAACAAATAATCGATTAACCCATGTCGTAATCGATTATTCCAAGAGGTCAGGAAGTGTGAAAAACTCATTAATGCATATATAATCGATTACAACAATCTGGTAATCAATTAAACCAAATAAAAATACTTCTGAAAATTATGCAGATACGCAGATAATCGATTATTCTGTAAAGTAATCGATTATCACAGAACGACTCTAACATTGTCAAACTAATGTAATCGATTACGAATTATTGGTAATCGATTAAAGTGTTCATGTGACAATATGCAGTTCTGTTTACATGCTTTTAATCGATTATATCATATTGGTAATCGATTAAAACAGTGAAAATTACTTTTTATGAAAACCTTAATGTTTTAATGTCATACCAATTGATTAATGTTTTCATAAGACTTAAACATGAATTAATGAATGAATGTATGCATGACTTAATCAACCTATGTGAGGTATAAGAGGTTATAACTTCTTGAACCAAGCATTTAACAAAGTACATATGCCATCAATTTGAGTGGGCATGTAAAATCAAAACTTTTGATCATCCTAAACTTGATTCTTCATGATCTTCCTCAACTTGATTCCTCAACATTTCTAACAAGAGTTGCAAAAATTTGTAGCTTATTAGATTAATATTTAGTCAGGTAACAACTAGAAACAAAATTACCCATGTTCACCTTTTATTTTTGCTTACTAGTTTTAAGAATCCAAAAATGTTTTTTAAAAGAGAACTCAAACACACCCTGATTCAAGCAATGAGTTCCAAGCAATTTACATAATGAAGTAATGCTTATTATGAGGAAGTGAAGAAACACCATACCAAATAAAGATATCAGTTTTGCCGTCACTACTAAAAAAACTCTTTTTTACAACACGCATTCTAAGACAGTTGTAACAAAACCATCTTAGAAATAGAAGCGGTGGCAATCTCGTAAATATTTGAACAATTTTAAAAACGGTTGTTGTAAAACCGTTTTTGAAACAAGTGTTCAAATACGATTTTTGAGAAACCGTCTTTGAATGTTGGGTTCATTTATGGGTAAGGTTAACGCTAGGTTATTTAAAATACGCTCTCGCTCTTGATGTTGCTTGTTCCCATGTCCTCCGCGGTGAACAGTCTCTGCGACGTCCTTGTAGCTGACATAGCGGAGTGGTTTGATTCGGTGAAATCTTTCTTACTCAACAAGTGTAAGGTTTTGTAATTGTTTTCTTGAGCTGAGTGGTTTGATTTGTTGAAGCATTCTTGGTTTAATTATGATTCAATCTTATTACTCTGATTCTTTAAAGATTTTTAAAAGGCCAAGTTTAAACCAATTCACCCCCCTCTTGGTTATTGTGTGTGTTATACTGTTTTTCAATTTGTATCAAGAGCAAGTTCTTGAGTGTTATTCAAGATCACTATCTTTTATAAAAAGAAAATAAATACCACACAAATTACCTTCAAAGAGGATACCTCCCTCAATCATCCTCCGATGTTTAAAGGAGAGCATTTCAGTTTTTGGAAAAACAGAATGCAAATATTCATTCAATCAAATGACCCTGGTGCATAGAATGCAATAGAAAAAGGTCTTTTGGTTTCAATCAAAACAGTTGGTAATGACATGATTCCTAAAGGATGTGATGAGATGACAGACGCAGAAAAGAGAGTACTGCAATACGATTTTAAAGCTAAGAACATGATTACTTTTGCACTTTCATCTGATGAATTTTTCAGAACTATTAGGTGTAAAAGCACTAAGGAGATGTGGGAGATGTTAGAGATTTACTCATGAAGGTATAGATGAAGTCAGAAGATGAAGGAAGCATGCCTTAATTCATGAGTATGAGATGTTCAAGATGAACTCAATAAAAAACATATCTCAACTCCAAATCAGATTCACACACATTGTAAATCATCTTCTTGGTCTTGGAAAGACATTTGATGCTGAAGAATTAAACATCAAGATCTTAAAGTGCCTAACAAGACCATGACAACCAAAGGTGACAAGAATCAAGGAGTCAAAAGATCTTTCAATGATGTGCATGGATGCACTATTTGGTAAGCTACTTGAGTATGAATTAGAATTGTCTCAATTAACACATCCTGAAAATGCAGATAAAAAGCAAAAGAGTATAGCCTTGAAAGCTGCATCCTCAAATGTGGAAAAAGAAGAAGATTCGAGTGAAGATGAAGGTGATTAGAATCTAAACCTAATAGTAAAAAGATTTAGCAAATTCATGAGAAAGAACAAGAACAGAAAGTTCACAAAGTTCAACAACAACAATAACAAAAAGAGTGACAACAACAACAACACCAACTCCAATTGCTTTGAATGTGGTAAGTCAGACCATATTAAATCTGAATGTTCTATATTTTGGAAAAAACAATTAGGTGAAAAGAAAGCAAAGAAAGAAGGAAAACCAAAGAAAGCCTATATTGCATGGGAAGAAAATGCTTCAACAACTTTTGAATCATCAAGTGAAGCTGAGGAAGCAAATGTATGTCTAACATTAATAGTTGATGAAGATGAAGAACTCTCAAGTGCTAAATCAAAAATAAATCCTGAACTTGATCAACTTGTTGATGCTTTCCATGATATGCATGAAGAGGCTTAAAAGCTTGCAATCTCCAACAATAAGCTAAAAGGTAACCTTAAATGGCATACCACTAAACTTGTTGAACAACAAGCTGAAATTTGTTAGTTGAAAGAAGAGAATGGGAAACTCATTTCAAGCTACAAAATCAATGGGTGTGTGTGTGTGTGTGTGCTTCTTCCTTTTCAAATGTAGATAAGTACAATGCATTGCAAAAAGAGTTTGATGATTTCAAAAAAAGTCAATCAGAAAATATATATGTTATTACTTTCAAAAAAATTCTTATTTGGTTGATCTTTTGAAAATACTATATAGAGGAAAATGCAGTTTGAATCAAATGATAAGTGCACAAAAATATGCTGGAGATAAATCTAGTTTGGGTTAAAAACATCAAACAAAACCTTTTGGAATCACCAAGTTTGTACCTCCAAAACAGATTCATCAAAAAGTTCTTTCAAAACCTAAGCATACCAAATTGACTCATTTTGAAAGAAAATCAAAATTTGTTATTTGTAATTACTGCATGAAGAAAGGTCACACATCTCATAAGTGTTATGCTAGAATGTTCTATGTGCCTAATGGAGACTGCATTTGGGTTCCAAAGAAAAGGAGAAAAGTAGCTAACCCTTATGGACCCAACCTTAATTGGGTATCTTTCTTTGCCACTTGATTTGATTATTGCAGGTGTGTCTTAGAGCAAAATCATCATTATGGTACTTAGACAGTGGATGGTCTAGACATATGACAGGTGACATGTCCATGCTTACAAATCTAATTTTGAAGGATGGAGGATTTGTCACTTATGGAGATAATAATAAAGGCAAGATAATAGGAGAAAGCACTATAGGAGACAACTTTAAAACCAAGATAAAAAATGTTCTCTATGTAGAAGGTTTAAAGCACAATCTCCTAAGTATTAGCCAATTATATGATAAAGGATTCAAGGTTTTCTTCAATAACAATTGTTGCTTGATATGTGATGGTCAATCTGGTGAGGTTATCCATGTAGGTAAAAGAAAGGATAACATCTACTTACTCTCTATAGATCATGCATTCATTCACAACATTAATTGTCTAGTAAGTAAGGTTGATGAATCATGGCTATGGCATATGAGATCTAGTTACATTAACATGCATCAGATGAATAAGCTTATTAGAAAAGATTTAATTGTTGGTTTACCTAAACTTAAGTTTGAAAAGGACAGACTTTGTGATGTTTGTCAAAAGGGAAAACAAACTAAGATTTCTTTTCAAAATAAAAACCTTGTTTCTACCTCAAGACCCCTAGAGTTTCTTCACATGGATTTGTTTGGTCCTTCTAGAACTATGAGCTTAGGAGGCAATTACTATGGGATTGTAATAGTTAATGACTATTCTAGATTCACATGGACTTTGTTTTTAAGATCCAAGAGTGATATTTTCATTGCTTTCAGAAAATTAGCCAAGCTTGTTCAAAATGAAAAAGGAAGCAAAATTATCTCAGTAAGAAGTGATCATGGTGGTGAATTACAAAATGATCATTTTGAAAAGTTCTGTGAAGAAAATAGAATCAACCACAAATTTTCAACTCCAAGAACACCTCAGCAAAATGGTGTTGTGAAGAGGAAAAACAGATCTCTTGAAGAAGGAGCTAGAACTCTTCTTAATGAGACAAATTTGCCAAAACATTTTTGGACTAATGCAGTGAGTAATGTTTACTACACTTTAAATAGATTACTCATAAGGCCTATTTTAAAGAAAACTCTTTATGAACTATATCAAGGTAGAAAACCAAACATCTCTCACCTAAGAGCATTTGGTTGCAAATGTTTTGTTTTAAATAATGGAAAGGAGTCACCTGGCAAGTTTGAGCAAAGGCTGATGAAGTTATCTTTATTGGATATTCATTACAAAGCAAAGCATATAGAGTCTTCAATAAAAGAACTTTATGCATGGAAGAATCAGTTCATGTTATTTATGATGAAACTAACTCCTCAAAAGAGGAAAAGAGTTGTGATGATGATGCAGTTCCTATAGAAGAGTATGTGCAACTCAATGGATCAAATGAAAGGGAAAAGGATGAACCAAATGATGAAATTAATCAGTCAACACCTCCTCAAAAGCCTAAAGACTATAGAACTACTAGATATCTTTCTCTTGACAACATAATTGGTGAAGTAACCAAGGTAGTATCTACTAGATCTTCACTCCGAAATCTATGTAATAATATGGCTTTTGTTTTTCAAATTGAACCTAAGAACATTGACCAAACTTTACTTGATCAACATTTGATACTTGCCATGCATGATGAACTTAATCAGTTCAAGAGAAATGAAGTTTGGGAACTTGTTCCTAGACCTTCTTCTCACAAGCCTATTGGCACCAAGTGGATTTTTAGCAACAAATTTGATGAAAGTGACATCATAGTCAGAAACAAAGCTAGATTGGTTGCAAAATGTTACAACCAAGAGGAAGGTACTAACTATGAGGAAACTTATGCTCCAGTAACAAGGTTAGAGGCCATTAGATTACTACTTGCATATGCATGTTTAATGGATTTTAAACTGTTTCAAATGGATGTAAATAATGCTTTTCTTAATGGATATATTGAGAAGGAAATCTATGTTGATCAACCTCCAGGCTTTGTTGATTTTAAATATCCAAACCATGTTTTTAAACTAAAGAAAGCTCTTTATGGATTAAAGCAAGCTCCAAGGTCCTGGTATGAAAGGTTGAGCAGCTTTTTACTAAGCCAATCATTCATAAGAGGACAAGTGGACAAAACATTGTTCATCAAGAAATCTGGCAATGATATCCTATTGGTTCAAATATATGTTGATGATATCATTTTTGATTCAACTAATCATTCCTTGTGCAAAGAATTTTTTGTCTCTATGTAGAATGAATTTGAAATGTCCATGATGGGAGAATTAACTTTATTTCTTGGTCTTCAAGTAAAGAAAATGAAGAATGTGACCTTTCTTAGCCAATCAAAATACTTGATAAACACGTTGTCGACACACACCAAAACAATTTAACTAAGCTAATTCTGTAGCACAGAGATAACCTAGGTCGACTCAGAGACACGATCAATATGGTTCTAGCTTCAATTCAATGGTAACAGTAAGGGGAGAATTTTATCAAACAGTTTGTGTGCGTAAGTAAAATTTGCAAAAACGTAAACTAAAATTAAAGAGCAACACATAAACTAACAGAATTCAAAAGAAGTAATGTAAAACAGAATTTAAAACATCAATCCAATTCACCTCACCAAGCAATTCGAATCATCATTGTCCTCAGAAATTAATCCTATCATGAAAGTTCATTCAATCTCATTAGAAGCAACTCAATCGACTTAACCCCTAAATTGATTGAAACCACAACCCTAACTGAAATATCATCCAATTAATTCTGTGATTAATGTTCGAAATTAGGAAATGAATCCATAACCTAATCCATTTTCAATCCTAAACGCATTCATAATCATGAAAACA
>PYAF01000666.1:1090381-1101421 GCA_007407185.1 Glycine tomentella | reverse complement strand
CTATAAAAATACATACAAAATATTAAATCAAAATACAAATATAAAAATTAATTTCATTTTTAAATCATTAAATTAAACTACTTTTTCCATTTTTAAAATTATTTAAATGAAAAAATAACTAAAAACCAATAAAAAAACTTCAAAATACAACAAATTAAAATAACAAAGTAATTAAAAAATATTGAATATATATATGGGTTTAGTCGTAACCCATATATATATATATATATATATATATATATATATATATATATAAATACATACAAAAACCAATATTAAGAAAAAATAATAAAACTAAGAAAAATAATTTTATTATATATATATATATATATTAAAAAGCATTCCAATAAAATCGAAAAAAAATTAAACAAAAAAAATTAAAAATGCAAGTACGACTTTTGAATGGATTTTTCAAAAAAGAAAATAATTTAAATAATATGACTTTAAGGTCGTAAATATATTTACAACCTTAAAGTCGTAAATATATGTAGACTTCTAAACGTAAAAAATAGTGAAATCGTAAATAAAGTTATGACTTTAGTAAAAACAAAAAAGGTCGTCACAAGTGGTATGACTTCTGATTTAGAAGTTGTACCAGGTGACATGACTTATCCCTAAATGATAATTATTTTAAAAATTACCCCATATGATAATTAGGTTTTTTTTTACCCCCAACACGTCAAAAGGCCCTAAAATTCTATTTTTATAATAGTTATATAGTCATTTATGAAAATGCCCTCCACTTTAAACTCTTATGACTTAATTACCCTTTTTCTAATTGTATGGAATCTAGATCACCATTAATCAACATTAATTATCCTCACTTAATTTCTAAATTTACTTACATTAATTACTAATTTTCTTTCAAGCATCCAATTTCTATTTCTAGACCAAAATTCAATTATTAACATCTAGGTCATTAATGATTTGACCATTATTTGATCAGAGAATTTTCTCTGAATTATTCTTATTCTTTTTAAATTTTAGCTTAAAAACTTAAGATTTTAACCATGCCTAGGTATCCTATGATAACATCTCATGATTTACCTATTTCTGTAGTCTAAAAATTATCTAATCACATAACAAGGCAATAACATTGTCTACCACACACACATGGAAAATTGAGATGTTAAAATGTGTATTGTGCAATTCACATGAGGAATCTGCTAGACACCTCTATTTTCGAGTGCAAATTTTCACATTACATATGGACAAGATGCTATGAATGGTGCAAGGAAAGTAGGGCTTTACCAGCATATTGCATATGTCACTTTTGGCAACATAAGGGGATGCTAACAAGGAAGAAAGAATCATTGGTTTGGTGGGCAATGTAGGTAGTGGTTGTTTGGGTAATTTTGGAAGCACCACAATGATATTAAGTTCAATAATTTTACTGTGGATGTAGAGGCAATTTTTGATGACTTATGCTACAAAGTGTGGGGTTGGTGTAAGCCACTAGTAAAGGATTTTGATATATCCTTGTATGTGTGGTGCCTGGACCTGAGGGAATGTTTGAGGCAATTGGCATAAGGCATGTGATTGGCAGCTAATGTAATATGATAAGTGGAAATGTGTTCACCTTAAGGAACATGTTCTGTATCATGTTGGGTATGTCTTGATGTGTAACTTTCTAATGTTAAAGGGATAGTGAACGTGGTGTATCAGTTCAATGTTGAATATGTGTTTTGTCCTAACATATAACAGTTTGGGACCTCTTGTGACAAACTTTTTCTCATATATTAACAATATTTCTTTTTGTTGTGCAAAAAAAATCCGAGTTAATCTTCTTGCTAATAGTAGATACATATATTTCAATCATATCATCAACTAATTAACAATGCACACAAAATCAATGCACATGGACAAAAAATCAAAAAGTCATGCAAAAGACTAACTCTACTTCATGGAGTTAACAACTTTATATTTGAGCAATCAATTGATGTGTCCTTTAACATCGTAAAATATCATCAACAAAGTCTTCTTGATCCACATCATAGCATATGCATAAACTATTTGGTGGACACACCAAAATTCTAATTCATAGGAGCAATCATTACTTTATCAGGAAATATGTACAAGGGTAGTCATTATCACAATTTGAAGATACATGGCATTGACCCTTTTGTGGAATCACACTATGTATATCCTCAAGGTAAAACATTGACCTTCACTAGTTTTTCCTCACCAGTCATACGATTTATTGTTTGCTTGCATCCAATAGCTCAACACGTGCTTAGATGTTCAAAACATCCATAATGCACATATATATAGTCTTTGATTCACATTTCAAATTTTCTCTACGTGGAGATCAACACAATATAATGTATATCCAAGATATAAGGCTACAGAATCACCGTATGGATCACAATATGTCTGGATTCTAAGACCACAAATCAACACAGAAACCACTAAGCGTGTTTAACCAAAGTACTGCCATAATCATGTGGGACTCATTTAAATCTAACTATCACAATGCTCAATTTAAAATTTTAAGGAATATTATCAAACTTTTATTTTTCAACCTTATTGTGAAGATCATCTCAACAATTTGTAACACCATGCAAGGTATTACAATAACTATGCTTAGGTTTCTAAAAACATGAAAACTTTAAAACATAAAATCACTATGTGAAAGGTAGTAATAAAAAAAAATTATTACACACATGTACAACTTAATATACAATACATATTTCATAAGATTTATCCACCACCCAAAGGTGTCATACAAAGCACAAAAGAAGGTTCAAGACATAACTAAAGTTCTCATGTGGAACATTGTGATTATTCATAATGTATGATAATTGTTTGATTAAAATATAAAAGAGAACAAAATTTAAATTTATGTTATTTAATGAATTAACTGATAAAAGTAGTACAAATTTCACGCGTTTTATGTATTGTAATGGTCTTTTATGATTATTGGGCTTAATTTTGGGCCTTGGCACATGTAGGAAGGGGTGTGTATTGGGAAAATGTATAAGTGAGTAGCAAAAGACTTTCTCCATTTCTATTATATGCTTAAAGCCCCTCTTTTTCTCTCATTCCCTTCATACTTTCCTTCTCCAAAGTTCCTCCTATACCTTGGAGCTTGAAGTTTGAATTCCTACATCATTAGTGGCACATTTCTATTTCTCTAGAGCCTCTTTAGTTGATTCTTAGTTTGTAAAAACCTATTTTAGTCTCTTTTGATCATTTGATTTCATTTTCTCCATCCACCAAGTAGGTAACCATGAAATGGGTTCCATCTAAAATGTTAATGGATGGATAAAATTTGATTGAAGCTTATTTTGACATCGATATAGGTATCTTCTAGTTGAATCTAAAGGAAATAACTATGTAAGAACACCGAGTTTCTCTCTTTAACTTCTCCCTTAAGAAAATCTCAAAACCTATTTGGTAATGAAAGCTTTAAGTTGATTGAATGCCTTGTTTGAGTAATTTATTATTGAGATGTTTTTTTGGGTGTGGAATAATATTTATATGTTGTATATCGAGTGTAATTTGAATTTGAGTTAATTTGGAATGTGTGATAGTTACAATAGATGATGTGTTAATTTTATAGGTAAAGTTCATTAATTTTGAATCAAATTAAGTTGAATGATTTTTTTTACAAATTAAACTATAAATATGTTTTAGAAATCAAATTCATGCACAACAACAAGAAATCAATGTCAATAATATTTTCAATAAATTTATAAAATTATGGTTTCAAATGTTTTATGTGGCAAATAATTGATTATGATGCAAAACAAGAACTACCATTACTCTAAGTGAAAAAGCATAAATGTTACAAACTCAAAGTATGATTATTGCATTTAAAGAACTATATAATAAGACTATCATATAGTTGTTCAAATACTATTAATTCAATGAAAGAAAAATAGCTTGAAATTGATAATGAAAGAACTTGGAGAAGAAAATGTGAATAATTTTCTTATTCTACTTTATCTTTTTTGTGTCTTTTGTATGTGTGTTGCATGACTTTTTTTTGGCTTATTTGTTTTTATTTTCTTCTTGTTTCCCACCATTTTTTGATTGAGGTTGATTTATCAAGAAGTGGATTTTATAGAAGGTAATAAGTTATTATATTTTGAGTTGTGGTCATGAAAGCCCAAATGGTTTGCAGTTAAATTTAAAATATTGTTGAGATGATATGTTGAAAGATTTGTTATTTTTTGTCATAGGTGAAATTGTTTTTTTAATAATATACTATATACAATTTAAATATAAAGATGACAAGAATAAATTAGGAGATAAATTTTTAAAAAAATAGAAAAAATATATATACTATATTATGATTCAAATTTGTGATAAATAAATATTTTAACATATAATTTATACTTAAAATTTGTGAAATAATTTATGTTGTGATATATTTTATATTTAATTGTTGACAATGTATTTTTTAAAAATATTGAAATTAAAGTTAAGAGTAAATAGTTGAAAATGATAGACTGAAAGGGATAAAAAATTAAGTTAATAGTTCAATTGATATTAAATACATAAAATGATATCAATTTAACAAACTATTTTTTTTAAGGAAAGAGAATTACTTCATATCATTCATATGAGCATAAAGAATACAATTTGAATATGATCAAAGTTTTAGACACTAGCAAAAGATAATGATGTTCGAGCTAAAAAGTGAGCAACATTATTGGCTTGCCTCCGAATAAAACTCACCAATGAGTTTGGACATACTTTTAAGGATTTACTACACTTAGATAAAAGGATATTAACATTTGTGTTGTATATCTCAACATCTATTACAACTATGCATATCATCTACAATGGATTTACAATTTACTTCAATCTCAACATTTTGATAACCAAGTTCATGTATCCAATTAATCCCTTGTAAAAGCAACCTAACTTTCTTATATCTTCTACTTTATCACTTTTAATATCTTTAGTGCTAACTTAAAATTCAACATTTTTAAAATAATTTATCAATTAATTAAAAATATCAACATATATAAGCTCAATCCATATTCTATCATTTGAAATAAAAGTTAATTGGATAATCAAATTCAAATGATAATATGAGTAAATTACATTCAATTACCTTGAGGTTTTTTTTATATGACATTAAACTTAAAACTTATTAAAAGAATGCACTTCACTACCTTGAGACTTATCTACGGACTAACTTTAAAATTATTTAAATAATGTACTTCACCCATTTTGTATCAACTTTGTAACATAATTTTTCATATATACCAACATAATATTTTATTTTAAAAAGTCAATAAGATTAATTTTTGACGTGTAGGAAGTAAGTTAAATGAAAAATTATGTGTCCCCTCAACCTGTCTTGGGAATTCAATGCAGGAATTGCTTTAGCATGTTCGGCCTAGTAAAAAAAATTATGAATGAGGTTATTGAATAATTTATTTATATATTACATAATTTAAGCTATTAAAATACTATCACAATGAAAAACATTAAAAGTACCCTTAGATTTGTTAGAAAAAAAATAAAGATAAAAAAATATGGTATAAAGTATTTGCCATTTTTTAATATTAATTAATCTATTAACTTTAGTTAATAGAATATTTTTGTTAGTACATGCTAAAAAAATTAGGGCATGACATGCATACACATATAGGGTAATGTAGTTGATAAACAATGTTGGGAAGCATTATGAATGTAATTAAGGTTCTTCACCTATTCAAATAAATATGTTTTTCCTGTAAATTCTTTTTTTTCTAATTTTATATTTATCCTCTATATGTTATACCTCAAAAGGGAAAAAAATATGAACATACATGTGCTTAATTTGAAAACTCTTAAATTATAAAATTATATTTTTATTATGACATTAAGTGAATAAAATTTAATACGGTGACTAATTGTAACATATTTTTCGTCTATAAAGAAAACGATGGTGAAAGATATTGATTAAGATGAAAAGATTAGACATGATTTCAAAATAAAATTAAAAAAGTTGGCTATAAATAGAGATGCATTGAAATATTGTTGAACAATATTATAAATTAGACCAACATTTGGCTTTTTGAAAATTTTCTCATCGCTCAATTTCGTATGGTAATCAATTACTTACTAATTCAGGTAAATCAAACATGGAAATAGTTGTCACTTGCCTTATGAACCTGAAAAATGAAGATGATATCGTTTTGGGTATATGTGAAAGTGTGAAAAATTTGGAACCTCATTCTTGTATATGTTGCATTCATTCATCACTTTCTTTCTACCAGTGTGGTTACTCTTAGCCCCTTAGAAAATCACAACAATTTAAGTTGTTTGTGACAAAGATTTGAATGTAAAATCAAATTATGCACTCTTCATTCTCAATGTGCAAACAACTCACGTTAAGAGTTAGTTAAACTTTATCAATAACTTGTACCTTGTATATAATATGTAGTTTGTAGATTATTAGGTACCTATTATTTGAAAAGTAGTTGCAACATTATGAATAGCATTTGAATAAATAAATGTTTGAGATAACCTGTTGGGTGTAACAGCCCCGCTGCTGAGGGGAGTGCGTTCGGGTTCCTATAACAGGATTAACGTGGAGGGTTGACATGTGTACGAGATTTTTGCTTAAATGGCCACGTGTATTTTTTGTATTATGGATGGTACACGTGTACTCTTGAATTTGATGACATCAAAAGGGACAACATGATATTGTCAAGATTAATAATTGCTAATCTATCAACATGTTAAATTTAATAATTGTAGTATGTAATTTTGCAAAACCTTTTTTATGCTTAGGAAAATATATTTCATAATAGTTAAAAAGAAATATTATTTTAAAAAATTAAAACTATTTGAACAACATTCGATGTTTTTAGTAAAACTATAAAGCTAATCAATATTTTACTTTGCATCAACAATGACAAAATATAATGTCAAATAAGAGTCAATAAAATTTTTTATGGTTGCGTCATAACACTACTACAGCTACACGATTCTAAGTCGGTTATTTTCACCATTCAAAGTCGGTTTTGTAACTGACCTTGTATTGAGCGTCGTAATATATACAATCCTACAACGTCGATTTTTAAAAAACCGACTTTGAATTTTTTTTTAATTTTCTTTTTTAAAAAATTCGCGTTTTCTAAGTCGGTTATTTTAAAAAACCGATTTAGAAAGTCACCTTACAAAGTCAGTTATTCCAAAAATCGACTTAGAAAGCTTCATATTAAAGTCGGTTATTTCAAAAACCGACTTAGAAAGATCATATACTAAGTCGTTTATTTAAAATAACCGACTTAGAATGCTTACATACAAAGTCAGTTTTTTTAATAGCCGACTTAGAATGCTTACATACAAAGTCAGTTTTTTATAATAACCAACTTAGAAATCTTAATTACAAAGTCGTTTATTTCAAAAAAATCGACATCGATGGTCCCAATTTTTTTAAAAAAATGCTTTTTATTTTGGATTCCTATAGTTAGTTTAATGAAACCTTGTGTGTGGAGTTGAAGAATGAATTTCCCAATATATGAAAACTGAAAAACTAACAACATATAATGGCTGCAGCATTAACTCTACTAAATAAAATGCTAGCAAATAAGATTAGTTTCACTTTATAGAAAGGTACAATAATCATTATTGATCAAGTGGAAATTAATAAATACAAGCAAGAGAAAATTGTTTCCAACAAGTTAGCTCGGTCCATAGTCATAATGGACAGATCACAACTACAAACTAAGTAAATAGAATAAAAAAGATGAAAATTAAATGCAATATTTAAGCTGAAGACAAATATGTATACATAATATATATTTAAGCAATAGAGTTTGAGGACTTAAATCATGATAGTGGGAAAAACAAACCTCTCTTGGTAAAGGGTATTCCTCTTACTCCAGCATTCATTCGTACTTGGCTCATCTTGGGCCTTGTCTCAAAATCTGGATCTACATATCTTAAAGCAGTTAAGAGAGCCCGTTACATTTTTATTAAGTTAAGAGTTATAATAATAATAATTTTTATATAAGATAATTTTATATTATTATTTAATTACTAATCATCATGTAAACTAATAATTACGTTAAGAGTTATAATAATAATAATTTTTATGGTCAGTCATTAAACTAAAAATAGATGAGTTATGCTTTAGTTGATTTTAATATATATGAAATCAATCTTTGAAATTTTATCTAAAATGTTTATTACGGCTTCTAAAGCCATACAATTTCATAGTAATTAAAACTAACTTGTAATCATATCTACATTAAAATAAACGCAAATGCAATATATTGCAAAGGAGAATAATATATATTTAAAGTAAAAAGAGAAAGACAAACATCTCTTTGAGAGAAATGTAACTTGTAATTCTAGTTTTTTCATGATTGCTCTTTTAAATCTTAAAACATTAGAATTAGAACTCTAACTATAGTAATTGTGTTGCACAAGTACTCCACTACTACTCCTATTCATTAATTACTAAAAGGAACGACAAAAATATCCCAGAGAACTAAGAAACTTTTCTCAATTAATGTGGCTAAGAAACTTTTCTAAATTAAAAAAAATGTTAAAAGAATGTATAAAAAAAATTACTTGTTATAACATTCTGTTTTTTATATATATGAGTTACATATGTAGCAATTAAATTAATCATTAGTTGACTAAAAAATGTCCTATTGGTGCTTAGTACTCAGTAGGAGTTTGCCAGACCTAAGATCCTAGACTCTTTTGTCGTATTAGTTGACTAAAAAATTTGAATTAGAAACTAGTACCAATTAAGCATCAATCTTTGATAAAG
Organism: Glycine tomentella; assembly: GCA_007407185.1. Classification (NCBI taxonomy): domain Eukaryota; kingdom Viridiplantae; phylum Streptophyta; class Magnoliopsida; order Fabales; family Fabaceae; genus Glycine; species Glycine tomentella. The sequence goes on along the minus strand of PYAF01000666.1, from coordinate 1,092,690 downwards.
CTAAAATACCAAAAGTGTACAACTTCACAGTGAAAAAAAAATCTGGCTGGAATTGAAATAAAGCCAAATTGGATAACGACATATTGTTGTGAGATAATGTTAGTTATTGAATGGAGATCAAAGCAAGTCCATTAGGATATGCAATGATAGTGGCCAAAGGAAGTAAGAAACTTAATAAGTCAATATAAAGCCCAGAAATATGTTGTTCTACAGCAAGACTGAACACATTCATCGACAAAATCCAAAAATTGAATTTCCATTAAGGAACTTGTTACTTCAAGAAGTTAGTCAGAACATATTTAATTTTTATTCAAATTTTTTTACAGGAAACCAAAAGAACCACAACCACCACCATAGCAGACTCTACCACAGGAAATTTAAATATACTTGTATGTATAGAATTAATTTATTAAGTTTTCTCAAATTAAAAATGGGACAATCATTACCTACCATAGCAGACTCTACCACTTGTATAGAATTAATTTATTAAGTTTTCACAGGAAATCAGAAGTACCACAACTTTTTATGTTCAGTGAAAACAATCCCCTTGTAAGAATAATAATGACAGAAGAGTATAAACATTATGATTTGGAGTAATTGATAAGTGAAGCAATGTTCAATTAGTTAACAAAAGCATTAAATGCATACCTTGTGAACATCTTCCATGACATATTTCCCGCTAGGCTTAAGATCTGCAATATTATAACAAAAGAGAAAATTATAACCCAACTAATCAAATGGGAATGGGAAAATATTATACAGAAACATATTCTTGATAGTAAAATAATAAATTATATGCATCACTAAAGCATTGTGTATGTTGATCCAAAAAGCTATCTTCTCCTCGTGTTTCAACCTGTCGGGGTCTACTTCTTCTAATCGACAAATAAGTGAGCTAAAACCACATAAAAGGACATGATCATTAAAACTCCACATAGAACCAAGGAATTCAGTCAACTCTACTATCTCTGAGTTTTTATGTGACAATGAGAAAGCTGAGTCAATTCAATCCGAGTCTGAATATTTTGGCAATGATTTTGGGTTCTTATCAAGGAAGAAATTCATTCCAGAAAATTGTGAAAGACAGATTATGTCATAAAATCTTAACAATTTCACAGAAAGTCCACACAAAGAAGTGTCAGAGAAGTTCAAAGCTGAGAAACCAATGGGGCAGTCTATAGAGCCAGTTGTTCGTGATTTTCTTTCCGGAGATGATTTTATTTGTTCAAGTTCTGACTCATATTCTGTTATCAGTTCTTTGGGGGAGGGGTTTTTGTCAGACACAGACTTTGGAACCACTACTGAGTTTGACACATTGGGAAGCAATGCAACAAAAGACGATTTTAGGTAAAAATTCTGAAGATAGCAATAGCATCAATTCCAAACATGAACAATCTGTGAAGCCTAATTCACAGGCTTTAGCAACTATTGTCATTTACAAGTGCCAATTTTTTCCACACTAAAGTATCAAAAAACAGGATAACTATGAGAAAAATCATACCATTACAGCCATTCCTTTGCTTGTCAAAATGTACCGGGCATGAATCAGACCATAAAGCATTTCTGCTGCAGATTCAATTAACTCATTTTGTTCCTCCGTGAATGTGTCTCCTAATCAATGGACCACAAATACAGTCAATCAAGCAAGTAGAAGAATAGCCAAAGAGGATTTAAGAGTTAAAGTCATATCAGTGAACAACTTGAATTTAGCATCAAGGGAAGAAGATTTTGCCTTACTTCAGTCAGAATACGGTTATAGCAAGAGAAAACATGGACAGAAAACATAGTTTAGGTACTTAGGCATTGGACAAAAAACATAATGTACATGCACCAACACTTAGATAATCATTTTTTTCTTGAGATGTTTAGATTCTATGACCATAAGTGGAGGAATTGAAGTACAAATACCTCTATATATGCAGCAATTGCTGCCTTGTCAGAACCCCTTGGTTCTTTCAGTCTAAGCAAACACTGTATAACACAACCCTTATGTTATATCCCAAGTCCACATTCTTACTAGTAGAAGGTAGTCCATAAAATAATATCAGAATATAGAATTACAAAGGTCATGTAGACCGGAGAAAGAGGGAACGGTAAGATGATGGGGCAAGGGTTGAACCAATGGCATTGAACACACCATTGTAAAGACCAAGGTTGGTTCCCATGGCAGCAAATAGTTATGATTCAAAACAATCAATGATATTGATTCATTAATGTTGCCAGGTAATAGAAATTTGCAATGAAAATAGTTATAGATAGAATGCCATGCCATGCCATCATGACAAATAATACATAAGTAGGACAAAATA
>PYAF01000666.1:1061115-1078851 GCA_007407185.1 Glycine tomentella | reverse complement strand
GCCGCTAATTTCTGCAAAATTTTTTCAATTCCGTCTAACCGGGTTTCAATTTTGACCCGACTAGCCTCGGTTGCTACTCGATAAGCCTCCATGGCCTCGCGGTCGAGTTCCCTCGCCTCGCGTGTCTCCTCCAGTGCTCGCTCCATCACGTCAAGTCTCGCGTCCATCTTGTTACTACTCTTCGTACCCATTCACCTCAGGCTCCAGAAACGGAGCTCTGATACCAGTGTTAGGTACTGGTACAGAAAAGAAAAAGAACGAAGGTTTTATTCACCACACAATACTTGCATACACTGTGACTTCGAGGGTCACCACCTCCTAAAAGAATCTCCTCCTTGATCCACTCTCAAAGATCCCCCTTTATACATTTCTCTCTCCCCTGTTAGTTATAACTAACTAAACTTAGTTATACTAACAATTAAATTGCTATCTAAACCCTCTTTCATACGTTTGACCCCACCTCCTATCATTGCCAAATAGGCCCAACAGTAGGCGTGCACAGATGTGTTTGTGCGAGGGACATTGGTGAACATCATTGCGGAAGCCCATTCTGAAGGAGGGTCGGTTGAGGCCTTGAAACACATCGAAACAAGGTCAAACAGAACCTTAACGTGAGCCAAACGAAAGCGAAACAGTTCTGAACAAGGGTTGGACAAGTCCACTGGAAGTAGGGAATGGCAGCGGAGGGGTCGCCGAAGGATGGGTCTCACTGGAAATGATGCCACGCACCGATTTGTGAAGAGGGCATGAGTTACATGCACTGGAGAGGAGGCACGTGTGGGCATGTTCAGAGGAGTTACAGGTTGCGACTTTGGCTCAGAGGTCGCTGGTGGATGACGACTCCAGTTGCAGTAGGTCATCGATGAAAGGGATGGGCAGTGGTGGCCAAACGGCTTCACCCGAAAAAGAAAAGAGATGTGTGTGGAGGCACGTGCAGCAGTGGCTGCTGGAGCAATCCAGCGTGGAGGTCATTGGTGGTAGAACGACAAGCAGAGAGGTCCACTAGAAACTGGAAAAAAGAATGACAGATGAAAGGCAGCGAGCAAAAGGGCTCACCGGGGACCGGTCCCCGGTGAGGGACGGTTTATCCTTATTCCCTTAACCTAGTGGTCCGGTGAGGGACGGTTTTTCCTTATTCCCTCAACCTAGCTCAGAGCTGGTTATTCTTGGTTGAGTATCACAAAAATCATGTCTCACCAGGGACCCACTTTTCTGGTAGGCCCTCTACTCTGATATCATGTAAGAATTATTTATTGTTTTGTGTTGTCCTTATCAGATCACACAAAATACTCTTATTTATAATGGAGAAGGTTTACAAAATAAGGAAACTAAATAATTTAGTAATTAGGAAAATAATCCCATACTAAACTGCTGCAATTAAAACATATCCAATCTATATTTCTCAGATCTCATAAAAGAGGTCGAGGACATTTGTTGTGGGTCCCATTGTAGAAATTGTGGCAAAAATAAACAGTGCCACATGATTTTTATATTTTTCTAAACTATTTTCAAGTGAGATAGCACCACTGATTTACACATTGATTGATTATTCAATTATTAGTGCATGATTGGTAAAATATGTGTTATTGCAGTGTTTTATAGTGAGCACAGTCAATGCTTTGCAGACACCAATGATCAATGCTGCCATGGTAATCTCTTCATTTATCTTTTTCATTCTTTCAGTTCTTTCAATCATATTTCCTTTCTTAAATTGTCTAGGAGAGGAGGATTCATGCTTGCATTCATTGCTTCTGGTTGTGATGGATGGGATTGGGGGATTAGATAGTAAAAAAATGGAACTAGCATGAATTTGATCCAACAGACTGCTTAGTCCTAATAACTTTACAAATATTCTAGTATTTTTAGATTTGAAATGTTAAACATGTAAACTGTAGGATGTAAATGTCACCCTTCAGTTGGTATCTGTCATGTTTTTACCTGTTTTTTCTTCTAATAACTGATTCTAAAATGAGGAAAGGGTTAAATATGTTTTTAGTCCATAATCCTTATAAAAATAGCAAATTTTGGTTTAATTTTGTACTCATTTTTTTTTTTTGGAAAATGAACATGCTACAAAATGATCACTCGAACATGCCATATGACGTGGCACGTTTAGATGCATGCTACATTATTACTAAATAGCAATAGGAACCTTGTTCAAAAATTTTAATATTTACAAGGACCAAAACCAACAATTTTTTTTGTAGGAACTAAAACCAAAATTGCCATTTTTACAGAATTCAACATATTAAACCCACCATGAAAAGTGTAGGGGTGACAGAATTAGAAATTTCATGTTAGCAGTCCAAACAGTGAAAACGCTCATGTAATGTGAAGTATAGTGTCCAGTTGCATAGTTCACCTCTGCCTGTCTTGCTCTCCATTTCTTGCATGGCTTGACACCTTTTTTTCCTCCAGGTTCTCTGTGACAGACATTTTGGTGGGATTAACTACCCTCTTGGGGGTGTTGGTGGGATTGCAAAGTCCTTAGCAAAAGGTCTCGTTGGTCAGGGTAGTGAGATAGTTTACAAAGCAAATGTCACCAGTATTATAATTGAGCAGGGCAAAGCTGTAAGTGACACATCATAATAGAAACATTGATGACATATTTCGGAAAGAAGCATTTTTTTCTTCAAGAACTGTACTATGCTTTTTGCAGGTAGGTGTGAGGCTTTCAAATGGCAGAGAGTTCTTTGCCAAAACTATAATATCAAATGCTACCAGATGGGATACATTTGGTTGGTTCCAAATAAGAATTTTTATAAGATTTTTTGTTAATATTTCAACGATAATCTCAGTGTATGTTTCTCTGCCTTCATTAGTTCTTAGTTAATCCCTAATTGCATAATGTTACATTGTAGGAAAGTTACTGAAGGGCGTTCCACTTCCGAAAGAAGAGGAGAACTTCCAGAAAGTTTATGTTAAAGCTCCATCTTTTCTTTCAATTCACATGGGGGTTAAAGCTGAGGTTTTACCTCCAGATACAGACTGTCACCATTTTTTGCTTGAGGTAGTTGGAAGTTTGCTCAACTTGTATTCCTTAATAGTCTCTGTGCCATAGAATGAATAATTAACTTTATGCATTTCCTCGGCACCTCTCTAGAGCAACTGGTCCAAATTGGAGGAGCCATATGGAAGTATCTTTCTAAGTATACCAACTGTTCTTGATTCATCATTGGCTCCTGAAGGCCGTCATATCCTTCATATATTCACAACTTCTTCCATGGAGGACTGGGAGGTAGGCAATATGGAATAGAGAATTACTTATAAACAAAGTTGAAGATTTTCATGTTGCCTGCTTCTATGACTTTAGATTTTTTTTTTTGCCTCCTGTTTTATTCATTTGCAGATTAGTTTAGGCATAAAATCTCAATATCAAATATGTATTGTTTTATGTCCTAGGGTCTCTCAAGAGTAGAATATGAGGCAAAGAAGCAGCTTGTAGCAGATGAAATCACAAGCAGATTAGAGAATAAATTGTTTCCAGGTCTTAGATCATCCATTGATTTTATGGAGGTATGGACTATAACCTCAGACCTCAATAGTACTGAATGGTATTTCTGTGACTTCCTACGTTGAGAAAAGCAATAAAATAAATCAAGGAGGTTGATTTTACTTATCTTTATTAGCTCAACAACATGGGCATAGACACATTTTCTGTCTGCATTGGTTAAAATGTTTTAATTTTAAAAATTTAGTTAATCTGGCAGTGTGTGCTTGCATTTGTTGATCTCTTTTTGGTTAATTCAGAATTATTCAGATGTCGTATTCTGGTATGTGGAACATTGATTTGTGTAATGACCTTTGAGTAATGCTATTTTCTTGTTGATAAGAATAATCTGGTGTTATATTTGAAAAGAACTAATTATAGTCAATTTCACTGCTTGTGGATCTGAATGTTAGGAAGTCTCACATCGCCTACCGTATTTCTCTGGGTGCAGCTTATATATCTGTTGGGCAACTTCACTTAATGCCAATTGGTTTTAAGCTGAAATCTAACACTAAATTCTGCTGTGCTAAAGGTGATGATTAAACATAAATGTTGTTGCAACATAACTACATTTATTCTTGAAAGATCCAAACCCCAGCCAGCGTTCAAGATAGTAATGCCTGTTTCTGTCCAAGTGTTTTTAATTGTTGACAAAACCTTTATTTCCTTGTTTTAGACGATTCTATGGCTGTCCTCAGATGTGATATTCTTTTTTGTGATGCTTGTAACAGACTGCAACTATAATAGTAGGCAAGAAAAACTGTTCTCATCTTTTTGTTGGTATTACCCCTAGACATAATTTATAACACAAAAGATACTGAATAATTCATATGCTACTTTTTTCTTTCTTTCACAGGTGTTTGTAGTTTCAGTTAAATCTTTCAAATTCTTGGTTTAGTTGTATGGATGAAATCTTTTCATGACTTCACAGTATATGATTTTTGAAGCAGTCAAAATTAATTCAATAGGATTACTTTTAGAAAAACATCTGGAAGTGGGACAGGTTATACTTGCTTAACTTAAGAGCTATTAGGAAATCATGATTTCGAATCAAAACGGGAGAACCACTTTCATTGAAGCTAGTTGCTAAATTTAGAAGCATGCTTGCTATTATGTAAGTTTTTGAATTATCTGTTTAGATGGATGAAACTATCTATATAATGCTTAGGAATTCTGTGTGTTTAATTCTTATGCCTTTTTTTTATGTGTATTTTTTCTGAAATTTTAAGCCTCATAATAGGTAGGGACACCAAAGACACACCGGCGATACCTGGCTCGTGACGAGGGAACTTATGGTCCAATGCCACGCAGAATCCCAAAGGGGTTATTGGGAATGCCATTCAATACCACAGTAAGTCTACCATAAACAAACGGTTCAGTTATAGAAACATTCTGCTATGCTTTTAGAATGCAATGATTAAAGTAAGCCATAAACCAATAAAACTTTCAGGGTATAGATGGTCTTTACTGTGTTGGTGATAGCTGCTTCCCTGGACAAGGTGTTATTGCTGTAGCTTTCTCAGGAGTTATGTGTGCTCATCGAGTAGCTGCAGATATTGGTAAGATAGAGCATTCCTTCGAATGCACAAAACATTAATAGCAAGCTTTCCTTCAAATTCTGGCAAACCCTTATTTAATGCTTCAAATGCACAAAGTTGTAATCACTCATGTTCTGGCAAATTTACATTATGTTTCACATAATGTGAAGAAATGCATGTGTTATTCCTTCAAATGTTAATAGCAAGCATTTTATAAGCATTCCTTCTAATGCACAAAGTTGTTGTTACTATTGTGCTTACCTATCAGTTAAATTTATATTTTAGTCATCTATGTTTGCTCCTGTTAATTTCAAACTTTTTAGTACACATTGCCAGAATTTGAACTTGTGAACATTGGGATATCATGGTATATAATACTGTTGAATTGCTCTTGCTGAGAATGGTGAACTTCTAATTGGATTTTTATTTTGCCTCATTTTATTTAATTTTTATTCCTTTAAATAGGGCTGGAGAAGAAGTCTCCGGTGTTGGATTCCATGCTGCTTCGGTTGCTTGGTTGGTTAAGGACAATGGCATGAGATTTAATATATAGGAGCATTTGTTGGATGCAGTATCATCATCCCTTTTGCATAAGAAGCTCAACTTTCATTCATTAAAGCATTGGTTCACTGCAGATTTCTTCCACAATTTTCAAGAGTCATCAATTTGTCACAGTATATAGGTGCTTCAGTTGCAATTTGATCCATGCAGTGGCAGAGCTTGGAAAAAATAATTGAAGGGGCCAAAGTTTAAAGTGTATATATTTAATGTAATAATTTTGATAATATCATGTCTTATAGGTTTTTTTTCCGCTTGCTGAAGGATATCATGTCTTACAGGTGATTTAAGTAATTAATGGTAATATTTAAATATTAAATATTTACTTAATTTTCATTTTGCAATATTAATTTTTTTTTGAACTTTAGTAATACCCTAGAGTTTTATAACCTTGTCTGCTACCGAATAAAAAATTAGGAGAATTGATCTATATATATTTTTAAAAAATCTACATAATTCACAGGAAAAAAAATTATCACAAGAAAAATCTATAAATTAAAGTCATATTGTATAAGTTTTCTTGTAAAAAAACCAAGTCATGGAAAAATGAGTTTGAAAAATATATAAAAAACAAATTCCAAATTATGCTAGACTAGGTTTAAAATCATATGCTAAAATAAAATAAACAACAATCATTATTTTGAAAGAATCATTTTAAAAACATAAAAAAATAAGTTTAAAAAAAATAAAGAACCAAATTAAATATAATTGAAAACATAAAATACCAAGAGTGTATTTTAGCCATATTTTTAATATAGTCGTATAGTCTTTTTTACCTTTTCATGGTTAGGTCTCAATACTATAAAAATTGCCGTGGTTCTTCCTGGCTGTAATTAAGTAAAAATGGTTGAAAGGAAGCACAATCATCCGTCCTATTATTATTATTTTTTTTAATTAGCCATCCATTAAGTCGTCCATCCTCACAAAGGGCAAAAACATAGTCAATGGTTGCTGCAACAAAAGACCCAAATCAGAAGTGATGGCTCCTTTTTATTTTGTAACTTGGAAGTGAAACTGAGGGGGCAATAAAAAGAGAAACAAAGTGAAACTAGGTCGTGGTCAGAGAAGTTAAATGAAAGGATTTTTTATTTATTTATAAAAGTTAAGTACATTTTAAGGTAAATGACTTCGTGAAACTGTAAAGTGTAAGCTATTGAAAATTTGTTCCTAAAAGATTTAAAAAATTAATTTAATCTTTAAATATTTTAAATATGTAAATGTACGATAATTTAATCTTATCATTAACCTTAGATTGTTAGAGTTAACATGAATGAATGTACGTGACAATTTCACACGTGCATGTGGTCTTTTAGTTCATACAAACATAGGCCTTGGCATTTTACGGCATTTTTATTTCTCTTCTAACTTAAATTTGATTTTTTTTCTTCACTCATCTAATACTCTGAAGGTTATAAGTCCATGTTATACTCGTCTCATTCATTGAAGAGTTTAAGTTCTATTTTCACTCTTCTAACAAACTGAAGGTTACAAGTCCATGATATACTTGTCTCATTCATTGATGAGTTTAAGTTCTATTTTCACTCTTCTAACAAACTGAAAGTTAGAGTCCATGTTATACTTGTCTCATTTGTTGAAGTTTGAATTTCTATTTTCACTCTTCTAACAAACTGAGGTTACAAGTCCATGTTTTACTTGCCTTATTTATTGCAAATTGAATTTCTATTCTCAAAGTCGTGTAGCTCGTGCTACAGTTGAATGCCTTTTTTTTTTTTTAACATACGCTTTAACTTACATTTTAAATTTTTATAACTATTGATTTCTTAACTAGTTTCATGCCATTTTTAAGAAAAAAAATCTTTACATGTAGTGTTTTCACCTTTTGACATGTTTGTTTCCAATCGATGCTCTGTTTTCATCTAAAATGATAACAATTTTATATTTGTCGTTTTAAATATTTATATATAAAGTTTAATTGATTCAATTAATGTCTACAATGGCTAAATTAATGATATATTTATCTTTTTTGAGTGAACACAAGTTATTCTTAATTAGAAGTGAATGACTAATTTTTTGAAATATTGAATTAATTTAAAGTACTGACTTCCTAAAAGATTTGCTTTTTTACATATAGACTTGAGGTTGAATCACTAATCATATGTTTAAGAAAAAAATATTATTTATCAATTGTACGCTTAATAGTGATATACTCATCTAATATGTCAGCTAAGTGGATAATTAACCCAAATCTAATAACACTAAAAATAATGCCATATGAATTCAAAATAAAAGCAGATAGATTCTTTTTTGGTCAAATTAAACATACTTTTGCTTCATGTCAAGTTACATCTTAATTACTTGACAAATGTCATTTCAAAAAGGCGTAAGCAACTTAACTACGCTATATACGTAGCAAAATGATGGATAAACTCTATAATTCCACTACAGTACTAGTTACAAGCTTCAGTCAATTAAACATTCTCGGAAGAGTTAATCAAGTATCTCTCGAAAACAAATATCTGAATTCTCCAGATATTGTTGTGCCTATGATGATCATAACATGTGGCTTGCATTGTGGTGTTTCAACATGCTAATTAGATGAAATACAATATTGACAAGACTAAATAAAAAAAAAGCGACAATCTCTAATGTGCTAGGTACTTCAATTATTGGTCCTCCTTACATGTGAGTCTTTGTTTAATTAATATTATCACCCCACATGCAAGAGTGATCAAGTTGAGTTTAAGCTCCAGATTGAAGTTTCATTCGCCTTAGAGAAAGATATGCCAAGAAACGGTAACCAAAAACCATGGCTATTAGAGCAGCTACCTCTGTTGCACCACTATCAATTCTCATTCCATTGATGACTGGTGAGATGTGTTCATATTGCACCTTGAGAAGAAGCTTGTAGGTGTGGTAGTTGAATGACATGTACCGGATCCAAGAGAAAAATATGGGGACTCTCTGCCAAATTTAGAATAACTTGTTAAATTCTTCTACTAAATGATTGCATGCAAAGGTTACTCATGTCAGTTATTGGACCATAAAATTAGTGACCAAAACAAATTGAATTTAACATTCAAAATTGTGTCAATTATGGGACAATTTTCTTTACTTCAAACTCTATTATTCTAGTGAAAATATCTCGAATGCTTTAATGTTTCAGAAATATTAGCACACGTTTTCTAACACGCTCTTTTGAACGCACATTTTATTATTGACTAAATTTTATTAAAAATCACAAATTTTATAGATTTTACTTCTTATTTAATTAATCACTATTATGATTTTATAATTTTCAATCATTTTTAATCAATAATAAGAAATGTTCTAGAAAGTATGTTGTTAGTGCTATGTACTAGTGTTCTTTGTAATCTTGTAATCCAAACAAAAACTGCTATGTTTGTTTACCTGCACAAAAAATCCTCCAGCCAGCATGAAGGTCATCACAGTTACTGAAGCCAAAGTTGTTGCTTTTTTCAAGTCCATAAGTGTGGCTCCAATAGCAAGTCCAAGTCCCTGCATCACAACCAGCCATGGTCAGAACTGGAGACTATAGTTAATTACATTATCAATGATAGATTGTCACTATGATAAGTCGGTAGACTTTTATAATAATTACTTCAGAAATTATATCTAAGGTGTTTACTAATTGACAGTTAATTTTTTTCTTTTACACTAATACTGTATGAAAATTAAACCCAAGTAAAATTAGGATGATATTATTTAATTAGAATTTACTAACCCATCCAATTCTAAATTATCATGTTTTGTAATAATCACTTTAAAAATAGTATTCATAGTGATTTTTAATTGGCTGATTGTATAAAAAAATTCACCACAATTAAACTTTATTTTTATATTATATTGAAAAATAAAAACTAACTATTTTCTGAATTTGTTAAAGTACATACCTGAGCAGCCACAATGCAGAGGAAAACAGTAAGAATGGTGAGGAAAAATGGTGCAACACTGAGTCTGAGACCGGCCATGAAATAAACAACAAGCAGAAAAAGCACTGGTAAAATGAGGTCTAGTGGAAGGTCACTTGTGGTTCTAGCCAGGAAGTATGCACTCAATCTGTACATATCTGCTGCTCTCTCCTTACTCAGCATGGCTCTCTCTTGAGGGAATGTGAATATTGCAGTAAAAACAGGAAAAAATCCCCAGAAAACAGCAATAAAGAATAGCAATCCTGCCTGCAATCCACAAAGATGAATATCTTACAATGTCTATGCTTTTAAAACCGTATCTGATAAAGAGAAATGTTAGTAACACATTCTATTATACATTCTATCCAATGTTATTATTGGCTAAAATTTATCTGGACTCAAGATAATGTAGCCCTCACTCTATTTAAAATAAAATTTGTCTCATTTACAATTTTATATATTTCAATTAATTATAAAGAATGAGTCAATTTATAATTTCAAAGTTTCAATGAATTTCAATTAGTAATAATGAATGTGTTAGAAAAAATATGTTACCAATATTTTAGATGTGTATATGGTCTTTCTTTCTTTCTTTTGCTTTGTCTTTTTGTGACTTAGTCAAATTTTTTTAAGACTAGCAAAAACAACTTACCTGATCTTGCAGATCCTTTGGGTTCTTAGTATCTGATTGCCACCAGAGTAATCCTAAGATGACAGCAGTGGATAAAACTTGGGTGATTCTCAACCAGCTAAAATAGTCATGCCTCCGTTCTTTGATTCCTCTCCAAAATAGTATGGAATATTGCTCATCCCAACTTGCTCCCCATTGTCTCTTATGAGAACACACTTTAGTCTTCAGTGCTTCATCAAGGGGTATAGGAACCATTAGTCTTTTCTTTTCTGTTTCTGCTATTCGAGTTTCGTATGCCTCCACTAGGTACTGTTAAAATTCATCTTTAAAAATAAGATGGGAAATTTCTCCTCTCAAGATCCTTTATTAAAATTCAAGAATAAATAACTTACATAAGCTTTGCTTCTATCAAGAAAACATATACAAAACTATGGTATTTATAAAAGAGTAAATAGTCCGTGTGCAGTGATAGTGTAAAAAGTTTTTATGTTATCATCCAATCACAAACTAACATGTATGATAAACTTGACGTATTTTAACATAATTATCTTAAAATTCATACTTCTTGTGATTTCTGATTAGTTGACCGTATAAACTTTCTACATTTACAATGGATAGAAATGAATTTAAAACAATATTACAAACTGCTAGCTAGTTATGATTACCTCATGTACAACTGCTGGTGATGGCTTCCCATTTTGTGTTTCAGCTTCTGCATTTCCCATCTGCACTTTATCTTCCAACTCTGAAGGTAGGGAAACATCATTTATGTTTCCATTAGCAAGGTCTAGCAAAAACTCAGCTGGGTTCATCGAAATAAGGGGTGAACACCCTATAGACTGGAAGTAAGTCATTGCTTCTGATGCTTTTCCAAAGTAAAGCAAGCTCCCTTTTCCAAGAAGGATCAACTTGTCAAATTTGTGAAATAGTCTGCTTGATGGTTGGTGAATTGTTGTCACCACTGTTTTGCCAGCCTACCATTTCAATTAACAAGTTAGTGATAAATGTTTGGTCATGGGAAAAATATCTTGAATGTTCATCACCAAAGCATAGAATTAAATGTGCATGTGAAAAGATAAACTTAGATTGGAATAAAGTATATGCTTTCATGTCCATAGAGATCCTAAAGAATTTGAATTGATTTGTCATGAATGTAATGTCATTTTCATGACCTTAGTTTGTTCACTTGTCACACTACTTGATGATTAGCAATAGTGACTTTCATTTCCTTGCTTTCAACCATGTGAGTTATTAAGTGTGGTCTAAAATCTTAGTATATGATATTTAACAAATACCTCTGCTATGTCTTGTAGCATCTGAACAATCCTCAAGGCTGTTGTAGAATCCAAACCAGATGTTGGTTCATCGAGAAAAAGAAGAGAAGGGTTGATTATGATCTCATTGCCTATACAAACTCTCTTCCTCTCACCACCAGATACTCCGCGAACAAAGGAACCACCAATCATAGTGTCTTGGCACCTTTTTCCATACATAAAATATAAACTATTAGCTTCCAAAATTAAGTATTAACATGTGTAAAATGGTTATAATGCTCTACTCTTGAGTCCTTACCATGTCTTTTTCTATCAATGTGACTTTTGTGCTCATAATAATTTGGAGATTTCATTGTTAAGGATGGAATGGAACCATTTACCTCTCCAAGCCAAGCTCATAGATTACATCTAACGCTCGTTTCTCCTTTTGCTCCTTTGTGTATGTCTTTGGTAATCTTAGCCTGGCTGCGTATGTCAATGTCTCTTTCACAGTTAGGTGAGGAAACAGAACATCATCTTGTGTCACGAATCCTATCCTGCCACATGCTTCACGTAAGTACAATATAATGGCGAAAATAGTAGCTCATTTTGCACATTCTCAGAAACAAATATAAGTACATCATTTGAATAGAAAAAAATTGTCTGTTATACGAAGTTGTGGTGATACATCTTAAAAATCATTTACTATCTTATTGATAGAAGAACATTTTGATACAAAAAAAAAAAAGAACATTTTGATCACTAATAAACTTGTAACCTTTGACTTGTTAAGAATTCCATCACTATGTTTTAATCTAGAGAAAATAGTAAAAACACTAACACCATAAAAGGTTTACACATTCAACCTCTCAAAAATCGTCATGTATGATAATTTTAGTGACTTCAACAATAACTCCCTTATAAATCATACCTAGCATGATTTCTTATTGATTAACAACATAAAGTTTTTTATACTAACAGTGCATAAAAATTGATCTCTTTAAATACTCCATCCATTTTTTCACTTTGGAATATGTTTGTTCTAGATGCACTTTGTAAGGTGGTGGATTTTTATGTTTTACCTGCTCTTAAGAAACTTAGAATATGGTTGGTCATTGTAAGTGGTGGAACCACCACTTATAGGATGGCTTAACCTGCCTCCAAGAAGGTTTAAAAGAGTTGTCTTTCCACTTCCTGAGGGACCCATCAATGCCAGAACTTCCCCTGGATTTACAGAACCAGTGATCCCATTCAAGATATCCTTCTCCTCAGTTGTTGTCATGCCCTTGATCACTATCTTGTAGGTCACATCCGTGAACTGCACGTTCCATAATAAGAAGAAAAAAAAACTCATTATATGTGTGATCCATCATTAACTCAAAAAAGAAAACACATCATCAGAAGTAAGCTCAATGCACCAGAACATATATTTATTTTCCTAAGAAATTAGTTTTTAACTACTCATACTCCATAGCCTTCTTTCTCAGTAAAACCATGCAACAGAGCCTCAAGAGATTTGAGTATCAAGGTAAGTGTATTAGTACTATTAATTAATTATCTGGTTAACTGAAAAGAAGGGGTAGTCTTGTACATTGATTTCACATTAAATGAAACTTTGTACAAGACTGAACCTGATGATCATGTTCTATTGGTTGCAATGATTGCCAAAGTAAGCTTCATCCATGCCTGCCCAAATACACAGGGCCACATCAAACTGATGCTCTATTATTGAATAGAAGATTAATCTGAAGTTTTGAACCCTGGCAGAGGTAGGTGCAGCCATGGAAAATGAAGAACTTAGCATTAAAATATGAAAAATGTACATTACCTTTAGATATATTGGTAGAGTAGGTTCCGTTTGAAACTTCGTCCTAGGTCCAGCTTCAATATCCTCAGCTGCAACATACATAGTAAACAACCCTCTTTATACAATTCAAGGTGGGAAAAAGAAGCTCCTACAATCAGAAGCCTATATAGTATATACCAAGCATGCAACTATATATTAGTTTCACTTGGCACAATTAATTGTGCACTAGAAATTAATTAATAAAAAATGCACGTTCTTGATCTTGACTAAGTATGTGGTGGTGTTATGTTAGGAGGGTAAATATCTTTAATAAGATTTGCAAGAAAGTACTATGCACGGATGCTTCTCATGTCATTGACACTACATGATCCGTTAAAAGGGTGCAACATTTGCTGGTCATGAAAACTAAAGTGGGGTAGCTTGGACCATGGTTATATGTGACTAAAGCAAAATCAATAAGTGAAGGGTTTTTTTTTTATTTTTTTTTCTTTCTTCTTTTTGGCTCATATGATTGCAGAGGAGTATCCTCGGTTGGTCAGAAAATTTTTATTCGGAAATCTGCTAGCCGTCATAGGTGAATTGTTTCCTCCCAACAAGAATTTCTCTAAACACATCAATTAAAATTTGAACTCTGACTACAAGCTTAAGGGACCTGAACATGGTGCCACTCAGATCAACCACTTGTTCATCAATAAGTGAAGTGTTATCCACATAGCAGTGAAAATAAAAAAAAGTCAACCTGAATTTAATTGAGGGGCCTGAAGAATGAGCAATTTGCTCTCCCAGAAAAAAGGAAGAAATTAAAGGAGAAAAAACACAGAAAGATACAGGTTCACTACTTGTATGTTGTGGACCCATAGGTACGACATAATTAAGAGCTAAATTGTCTTTCAAAGGCATATTAGTCCACAAAATGGGTTATGTTTCCCGCATAATAGTACTCCGAGAAAGAAAAAAATGCTTGAACATTGTGATAAAAGAGGATGGAAACATGGGAAAGAAAAAAAAATGAGAAGTCTAATGAAAAGCCACCCACGAATCACATCAGAGAAATAGAAAAATGTGAGTATGCATGCATTACAAGATAATTAGTACAATTGATTAAAACGACGTTACTATATATATATATATATATATATATATATATATATATATATATATATAGTGTGTTTTTGACAACAAAAGAATAAATAAGTGTGTTTAAGCGCGTAAAAAAATTATGCACGTATAAATAGGGACATGATTAATTGATATAAGGTGATAAATTATATTTACACTAATCAATTTTTTCAGAATATGAATTTGACTGATCCAACTGTTGTAATGGATATCTACCTTTTTATTTTAATCATATATAACAAATTTCACATAATTTAGACATGACATTATACTTTATTTAGTCATGGATATCTACTTATATTTCAAATAATATATTATCTGTTATAAAAAAGTAGTATGAAAAATTATTAATTAGCTTTTTTATTTGTATGAGAATTCATTATAAACTACATATATTATAGAAAAAATTTCAATTCAATTGTTGAATTGGTTAATTTTGTACTTTAGAAAAAGTTATTAAGTGATATTAATGTAAAAATTTGACACCGAGTATCAATTGATGCTTTGATATATACTTATAAATTTTAATATGTAACATATGTGTATATCTATAATTATATATAAAAGGAAAAAATATTTTGATGTATATATATTTATACTCATTTTATCGAACGAAAATGACACGTATATATGATTGGTCTAACGAAAATGACACTTATCTTTGGACAGCAGCTGCACCACTGTGTTGGTCGTTTTAGTCATGGGTGGTGTAGTGTACGTGGGTACCACTAGAGTTACCTGTTTTTTTTGGATCGTTAATCACAGTGTTTGTAGTTAGAGGTGGCTGCAGGTTGGATTGGACCCGACAAAGACACTTGACACTTCCTTCACGTACGTGAATCAATGTGAATGCAAGTTGCCTAAGACGTTGGCATATTGCCATAAAATGAATGAAGATCTAGGTGAAGTTCTCAAGTTTAAATTGCTCTATTTCATATTTTTACCTTTTTGTATATTCATATTTGTATTATTTAAATGGATCGAGGTCTAGATCTTCTTCTCCCTTTGGCCTTTACTATCTCTTCTCCCTCTTCCCCTTTTATATATTTCCATTGTTAACACATTTCACATTTTTTTTATCAAGACAAAGATCTAAATTCGATCTCTTTTCTTAAATATTAAATAATTAGTATTATATTGATTATTATATACAAATATCTATAAATTTTATATTTTATCATTTTATCTTCCAATTTTTTTCAAAATTAAAAGAGATAAAATTATCTCATCTCACTGTAAAAAAAATTCCAAATACTTAGTTACTGACCAGTCATGAGTCAGGCCAGTTATTATATATAACTGCAGCCTAGCAATCTTTCTGGGTTACGGACGGGTACCAACAGGGATGACTGTACTTCTTTGTGTCATAGCAGCTTATAGAAAAATGAATGACTTTTTTCTATTTTTAATTTTTCACATGTACTTGAGTTTGTTTTGCCCTTACTGAAAGGTCATTCTTATAAATGCATATGTTATGTCATTATTATTAATCAGAAAAAGGAAATCTACCCAGATCTGTAAAGTAGTAAATCAGACAACAGAGCAAACCTCACCAGTTATATTTTGTGGATACTATAAGGGCACGACACAAACCTAGACCAATGGTATATAGCATTTGCTCTTTAAATTGAATGACTGAAATTCAAAAAATACTTCATTAACAAAGAAACGTATCAAATTATTTTATTCGGATTGGTACAAAATGTTAACGTTTTGTTTAGGAAAATTGCATTATTATAGTTAGTTTATATTAGAGAGAGAAATAAAAAGAGATAAGTAAATAATTAAGAGGAACAATACCATTATTTAAAAGGAATGTTTTTGTTTTTGTTTTAAAATTAAGATGCAAAAGAGTCAAACCAAATAATAAAAAAAAGGTAATTTATGCCCATAGTTCATTAACTTCTATTCTTAATTAGTATGACAAAATCCTCCCCTTCCTAAAGTGTCCCTAACATTTAACTGTATACTAAATTAATGCATAATTTCGCAAACCCATACATGGAAAGCTATAAGATAATTTATTGCTTTGCTTTGCATGCATGTCTGAATTTCATTTTCTAAAACTTTTCTAAAATCAAGTTGTTGTTGTTGTTGTTATTTATTCTTTTGATAAGTGTTTCTTCACAATAAATAAATAAATAAATAAATAAAAGATGAACAAGTGATAATGTAAGTCCATTATTTTCACTTATCCAAGAGTCAACATCATTGAATGATTGACGTACGGTAGGATTACTAAGGATCAATCTAGACAATAAAAGAAGTTTAATTCATTTGATTTGGTTGATTTAATATATTTTTTCGTATATATAAATCAAAGGAAAAATTTGTAGACACCAAATTCTATTCAATATATAGAAAGAAAGAAAAAAGATAAAGTATAAGTATAATAGTAATAAATGATATGATAAGATACAAATAAAGAGATAAGAAATATGGTAGAAAGTATATGCAGTTTAATAGGTACTTTTAGTGTTATTATTTGTTTAGAATTGGAGTTTTAGTTCAGTAATCTTGAAGATTTTGATTAAACATCAAGGTGAATCTCCCAAGCTAAAACTCTAAATCTAATTAGAAAAGAGCACTATAAAAGTTATTTCTAACATTTGTTCATTTAAAAAAATTAGTATAATGAAGTGTATGATATATAGAAGTGTCTTTTAATTAAGTATCACTCTTATCCAAATTAAGTCTATGGTACGTAATTAAATTGTCATGTACTTACGGATATCATCATCACTGAAGGGCTTGGAGTCTGCAATTTCCTCAGGAGGCATAGTGAAGCCAGTGAAGGAGAAAGAGAGTCCCAAGCTAGCACTTGAGGCTCTGCTTAGTGCGGCACCACTACTTACATCATCGAGCTCCAGCTTCATCTGACTTATCTGAGCACTCCTAGACTTCCTTATGTGCGTGTTCTTCCCGCCCCGCCCTGGTGACAACCCCGTCAGCCGTCTGCTCGACTTCCTCGAGAGGGTCCCACCTCCTTCCACCACCCCATTCACGGAGTGGTCGCTCGATGGTGGTGACTTCAGGGCCGCCACCATAGACTCTACTAGTTGGTCTGATTTTGTTCTCACTAGTGATGTATTTGCTTTCTCCATACTCACCTACTGTTTGCCAATGAGAGAGGGGATGAAAATGTAATAAAATTGTCTTTACTTAGTTAATTTAGCCAAAACATCATTAAACTTAGGATATAGATGACAAATTTGTTGGATTAGAGTATCCTTATGCTCAATTGCTCATAAAATCTATGTTTAATTATAAGAAAATAGATTAGAAATTCTATCAACCTTTTGAAATTTAAGAGTTTTAGTATTGTTATCAAGAATTTCTCTCTTCCTCTCTTTCTGTTGATATAGTGTTTTCATACTCATTTAAGTCTATTAATTCAAAAAAAAAAAAAAAAAAACTTATTAAAACCCTTAACTTATACTGGGTATTATA